>VVAS01076812.1:0-13581 GCA_015103295.1 Ptychochromis oligacanthus
ACAATGGAGGATCCTCACATTAAGTTTCAAATAATGAGGTCAGTATTTGTATAATACCCCCTGTGAGCAAAAAGCTCAGGCTGCAGATTTTTTTTTCTATTTTTGGTTTTTAATTATGAATGAGAGTGCATATATACAAAAGTGCACCACAGAAGCCCCGCCTACCTGTTTGTCAAATGTTGTGTTTGCAAATTGCAGCCAATCAGAAGTATGTCATCTTAAAGGGAAGGTGACCTTAAAAGCGCAGGAGTTAAAACAGCTTGTTTCAGACAGAGGATGAACTGAGGGGTTGCAGTTAGTCCCATTGTGATAAAGAAGGAATATTTTGAACAGTGAATCATGGAAAATTACTCTAGTACAGTCCAAGAATAAAAATATGAAGTCAGAAATGAACATAATAGGTTCCTCTTTAAACTTAAACTCAAAGTTAGTCCTTCTTTTTGGTTCTTGTTTCCCCAGGTGGTGTTTCCATGCTTAGCTGAAGCAGAGGGATACTTCCTAGTAGTATCATGCAGATCTATTGCTGGGGCAGAGTATATTACATTGTGAATATACATTCAGCTACCAGGAACTGTTGGGTTTCAGCACACCTTTCAAATGCACCTTTTTGGACAAACCAAAGATTGCATTTATTTTTTCTTACAGCACAAAATATTGTTGCTAGATAGCCAGTATGAACAGCGGGATAGGTTACAGAGACCAACAACTTAGCACACATCATGTCATGACCTATCCTGCAGCTACAGACATCAGAGGCTTCACAAAGTGGGAAAACACATCACATGTCTGAGAGCACAAACTACTCCCCGAATCCCACTTGTTTGCTACTAATTGGTTCTAGAATATGACAACCATATTGCTAATTATCACAGTACTTGAAGTCCCTCATCATGTTAACTAGCTGTAATCAACCTCAAAGTCATGTAAACAGCAAATTAAAGTCAAACTGTGTTAGAATTTTACTTTAACATTAGTTAATGATTTCCAAAAGCCTCAAACAACAGATGCCAACCTGCTGAAGTTTGAAATCACTAAAATTTTTTCTGTCATTGGACTGTGGCAGGACTTTGATAACCCTGTAAGACCTCATGTCTTGTTGCAGACACAGCCAACCTAGCTTTCATCTTTTTACCCTAACTCTTGACTGTGTATGCTCTCAAAACATTCTAAAGGTTTCTAAATGTAAGAAAATAGCACTTTCCAGCAACATATAGTTTATTAATCACATGATATGGGTTGGCCAATCATAGCAGCGTGGGGTAAAGAGCCCAATCAAAAAGCCAAAATTTTGAACGATGTGAAGGTGGTGATTTAAATTCCCATGAAATAACATTTCTTAAAAGTTTAAACAAAAAATCCAGTCAGGAAATTTTCAACTCAGGTCAGTCTTTCACAGCCATTAATTTGCTCAAATAAAGCATAATAGAATTGTCTTTCATAGCAACCATTCCCAGCTGTTAACATCTGAACAAACGGACTGATTGATATCAATCTGCTCAAACTGACTGCATATTCACACTGTGAGAAACACCACCAATTATCAGACTGAAACCAGCGAACAAGCCCACTTCCATCAAACATGCATTCATCTGGGTGTCAGCACCCAGTCAGATCTTTCAGCAGTTCACCAGCTCAGAGCCAGCAGCCTATTGTTTGATTCTTGTTGGGCGAGTGACAAAATGTACACGAGGAGTTGATTGCAGTTATTAAATCTCCAAAGTCTGAACATATTGCAGCCTTCGCTGTGAGGTTTAGCAAGGCCAACAGGTCAACTTTAAGTATTATTTTGCTTTGTTAAAAGTACAATTTTGATGTTTCCAAATGTGTGGGTGCAATCACAGAACTCATGCCGAGCACAATCAGCTGAGTTATAATCAGGCTTATTTCAGAAAAAAAACCATCAAACACACTCAAGACTTAAGTGACTGTGTTCAAATTTGAACTAAGCTGAGAAAAAGGACTCTTTGTAGTCATTCTTTTTAGAATTTGCATTTTATTTGATGATTGATTTCTTTTTTGAGTCGTGGTGTATGTTTTAGACCAGGAAACGAAGTATATTTGTCTCACAGTTTGGCCAAAGTCTGAGGAAGCTGTAATGAAGTGAAAAGACTGCAAGCTCTGCCAGGCCATCACACTAAATAAATAAAAAACCTTCGCTCTTAATTGACCTGCCTGATGGCTGGATCACACTTTGATAGAAGATAAATAACAGGACGACTGTAATGGATGGACCCCGCAGGTGTCCAGTTGGTTTTACAGACGCAGCTCATTAAAGCAATGGAATCGAGAAAGCACGCACATCTCCATGAATATAATTTCAGCTTCTCTGTACATTTCATTCACTCCGCTTCTGAAGGTTTAGGTGCAATTTACCCTGCAGCGAAATGGCCACAAACAACGGGGGTGGGGTCATAATTTCCATGGAAATTACTTTGCTGTGCTGTGCCAAGCGGATGTGGGAAGAGGTTGGCTCCCCTCAGTTCGATTCCTGCTCCAAAGTCTAATCCTCAAATTATCACTCACTCAGCAACCCCCCCGCGTCTTCTTCTCTGTTCTCACAGCCCACTTTTCTCCCTCTTTTCACATCCCCTTCTCACACTCATTTGCCTCTCACTTCCCTCTCAAGCCACCTCGAAGCTCTATCTATCCTCCCGTCTGCAGGAGGGAGGAGAGGGTAACAGAGGCATTGCATAAGAGCCGGCAGGTGTTTCATCGTGTGCCATTATAAAACTGAAAAATTCTGACCAAAAAATTGCATAAAACATCCAAGTCCAAGGAATCACGGCAGGTTTGGAAAAGTAGTAAAGGGCTCTTACACCAATGCGTATCGGCTAGTGCCTTCTTCAGGATGTAGAGATACAAAGATACCAACAGAGCAACTATAGCTTCACTCCCCACCAGTGTGCGACACGTATTACATGCATCATTTTCTTTTGCCTCTAGGGGCAATGGTGAGTACAGCATTTCTCTGGCATTTCAGGCCATTGAAGATATACTGTCAGTAGTCAATAAATTAAAACAGTGGAAATGGGAATTCAAGTCGGTCTTTAGATTAGTGTTGTAATTGCTGTGTTGTCTGCATCGTCATGTCCAACCAGCATGGGAGTGATTTGTGCCGGCGTGAAAAGATTTGTGGCAATAACAAATGTGGAATTGCAACTGAATGTTTCTTAAAACAAAGACCCTGGAAAACAGTAGCTTGGCATTGATGAAATATGCTTATTTCCTTTCTTGCTGAGAGTTAAATGAGAAGAAGCATTCTCGTTTCTCTGGGCAGAGACATGAGAATGGGAACAGGAAGAAACAACTCTCCAGTCTCATGTCAACTAGCAGAGACTAGACTATGGTTGGTTTTATGGTTGCAAAAAAGTATGAGAAAAGACCACAAGGCATTCTGCCAGCTGATAAATATAATGTTCTACTGGGCAGCCATATTGCTAAAAATCTCAGCTAAACAGTTTCCCAGCAGTGTTGGGGATTATCCAGAGGCATATATCTCTGTGGTGCGGAAGACTGAAACTGCCACAATAAAAAATTAATGAATTAATGACTCAAGCTTATTCAGCTAAATTATCTAAGCACCTAAATTCTTTAGCAGTCTCCTGACTGGATACATGCATTTCTGTTGGGAGTGAACCCCTGGTTCAAGTAAGAGAGGCTGAATGACAGCTTCCCTCATGTAGATGATAAAACAGGAATGCAGCCGTTTTCTTCTGCTTATTCGGTTCAGTGTCGAGCTGTCATGGAGTGAGAGGGGGGATAAACCCTGGACAGGTCACCAGTCTTTCTCATTGCTAACACAGAAAGACAGACAACGCTCACAGTTAACCTAACATGCATATCTTTGAACTGTGTCAGGAAGCAAGAGCAAGTCAATTAAAGTAAAGTAAGTGAAATTTTATTTATATAGCACCTTTCAAGATAAACATCACAAAGTGCTTCACAACAAAATGCGAAAACATGAAAACAAAAGCAAGTCTGAAAAGATGAGTTTTAAGCTGTTTTCTGAAAGAGTACACAGAGTCCACAGATCTCAAGCTTCAGAGGGACAGAGTTCCAGGGTCTGGGGCCCACTGTTGCAAAAGCTCTGTCTCCTTTAATTCTCAGCCTTGTGGAATGCACAGCCATCAGGCCCTCATCACATAACCCCGGTGACCTGCTGGAGATGTATGGATGTAAAATTTCTCTGCTGTAAGCTGGTGCTTGTCCATGCAGAGCTCTAAAGGTCAAAATCAGAATTTTAAAGTGGACCCTGAATTTAATGGGGAGCCAGTGCAGCTAGGTCAGCAAAGGTGTGACGTATGAGAACTTAGAAGACTTAGTCAGAAGCCTAAGTCTGAACAACTTGGGGTGGCTGTAGCTCAGGAGGTAGAGCAGGTCATCTACTAATCGGAAGGTTGGTGGTTCGATTCCTGGCTGTTCCAGTCTGCTCCAGTCTGCATGCCAAAGTATCCTTGGGCAAGATACTGAACCCCGAGTTGCTCCCGATGCGTTCATCGGAGTGTGAATGTGTGTGAATGTTGGATAGAAAGCACTTACGTGTAGAAAAAAAGTGCCTGTAAGAATGTGTGTGACTGGGTGAATGAGGCTTGTGGTAGATCAAAAAGCGCTTTGAGGGCTCAAAACAGAGCTGAGAAAGCGCTATATAAGAACCAGTCCATTTACCATTTACAACCTGCAGATGTTCCAAGCAGTTTTTGCTCAGACAAGTGAACAATGAATTGCAATAATCCAGATGTGATGAAACAGTTTCCAGTTCAGAGCGTGACACAATGGGACTTAACTTGGCAGTATTTCTTAAATGATAAAAACAAGAGCGAACCAGATATTTGACATGAGCGCCCAAAGTGAAAGCTGAGTCAAAAGTTACTCCAAGGTTCCTCACAGAAGGTTTGGCAAATGTGGCAAGGGGACCAAGAGTTTCCATTATCAAACAACTGCGCCACTGTGTTGCACGATAAAGCAGAAATGCATAAATAAATGTATTAGAAAAAAAAATTAAAAAATGGATATATAGGTTTACAATAAACACAGAAAAACTGTAATTTTAAAAATATATTGGGAATGTAAAAAAAATAATAATAATAAGGAAATTAATAAAAAATAAATAAATAAATGAAGTAAATTCACTCAGAAACATTAAATTATGACAAATATTATCAATTAATGAAGGGCTACATTTAATTGTTTTATATTTTTGTGCATTTAATGGCATATTATGCCATTTCTTTATTATTTATTATGGCACACTCTGTCCTCCGTACCGGGGACTGGTTTTGCTTATTGTTGGTAGAAACTATACACAAATTTGTAAGTTTGCAACTCAAGTCAAGAGCCTGTGGAGTCTGCAGTTACAATAACTATGTTTATTACCTGCTTTTAGCTAGTGCACATTAAATGTAATGTAAAGTTTATACTTTATATGTCTCTGTGCGACATTCATTAGATGTTTAATCGCATTCTTGACAACACCGGAGGCATTTGGGGATCTATGTTGTTTATAAAAACTGGCCATAGAAGATCTGAGCTCTTACCCAGCAGGCTGCTTTCCTTACAGCCTCCTCTTAAAGCTTCTTTGAATCAATTTTGCCCCACACAATAAATAAATAAATCTTAGCAGAATTCACTAAAAGTATAGACAATTATCTTTCTGGGGAAATCGTTTGGTTGTTAAAAAAAAAATGTGTGGAATCTGTTCAGTGTGACCAAGGTTTGTCACAATTTTCCTGCCTCTGTGCAGCTGCAGACACGCACAGACAGAAGGGGACAAAAACACTCTTTGACAAAAGTCTCTAATTTTCATTGGAAGCAACATGTTGCTTTTATTTTGTTGCGTTTAGTTAGAATGTAGATGCTAAAAATGTACACACTGATTTCATAATTATACCCAGCGCAACTCTCTTTATCTGCACTGTCTTCCCCTGCCTTCTCTCCCACTTTGTGTCCTTGTCTTCTTTAACTTACTTACTCAGTTCTGCTTTCCCCCCTTTCTACTTGGTAACTTCCTCTCTTACTCCCTCAAAAGTACATGTTCAGAAGAAAAAGTTTTACCATATCAACAGGGACTTTGAAAAAAAAAAATGTTGGGAAGGTTAATAATAGCCGAGTCTCTGTCTCCCACCTGTTCGGTGCAGTGAAGGCTCTGCTGCAGAGCTTGCCGGTTAGATGCTAAGTGCTGATCAGAGGAGAACAAGGCTGATCTTTTGAAGCATGGGTCTTATTGTATGTGCTGAACCGCTGCTGTTGGGGAGGATAAAACCTTGAAAAACAAAGTGCTCAGCAGACAGCTCGCAGTGGCTCCTCGGAAAGACTCTGTTGACTTTAGTAAGTCAGTGGGTGGAAACACTGCCAGGGTTACACAGTCATTATGATGTCAACATCCTAATATTAGCTGGTGTTAAAAACCTACATTAAAGCAGCCACAGATGAAAGTTAAAATAGTGCCTGGAGCTGCTAGCTGCATGTTTTTGTTAAACCAAGGACTTTAGCGTCTTTGAAACAAGGCTCACGGTTTATTTTAATTTATTTATTTTACTCAGCATTAACAGTATGCCTAATGCCTATTTGTATTTGTAAGTTTTGTTCCTTTATTTATTTATTTTTTTTGGAAATATTATCAAGTGTCTCCAGCCATGCTAACAAGTCTGTGAGGCTGTAAATGATAATGCCATAACACCAGTCCTTTCACAAGTGATAAAACAACATTTGGACAAATACAAATTTTAGTTGATTTTTGGAAGTTATTTAATGAGTTCTTTTAATTCTGGGGAGACCTGAAAGAATCAGGTGTGATGGAGCCTTTTTTGGAACGTAATGACCTGACCCTTTTCTGTTTGGCGTCTTCTTTTTGTCTCTACTGATGCCCCAAGGACAGCCTGGCTCCTTGTTGTTTGTTTGCAGAAATTTACTATGTTCCCTTGTCTAAAGGGAAGAGTACAGGGTATAAAGAAAACTCTCTGTGGAAGCATAAACTTCAAAATCAGTATGGTTAGACCAGCTCATCACTATTCTTCTTGATATCAAATACCAAGTTTTCATAATAAATGCATGTTTTATACTGAAAGAGTATTTCTACTTGAGGAACTTGGTCTCACAAAATTTCCTTAACAGCTGTAAAAATCAAGAGTCCCTAAGGCCTCAGTCATACACAGGCCTAGAGACCGGTCAGTGACCTGCTGGCAACCACCAATTGCAAAGCAAAAATGTGTATTCCCCAACCAGTTGGTGAGTGTTTGCTGCAGGTTGCTAGCTGTCACTGGGTGAAATTGGTTGCAAAGAAGATGCTGCACCAAAAACTTTGTGACTGCTTTGGTCACTAGCAGATTGCCCATAGTTTGCTTGGAAGACGCTGATGTGTCTGCAAACACTTGCTAACTAACCACAGAGTGGTGGTGAAACTTGAAAAAGTGCGACACAAACCGGAAACAGAGAACGTTTGGCTTCAGAGTAAAAATTGTGCCTTACTGCTGAAACCAACAAGTTTAAAAAGGGGCAACTTTTACTTTGAAGGTGAACGCTCTCTGTTTCTGTTTTATGTCGCACTTTTTCAGGTTTTCACTACTGCTTACCAAGTGGTTGTTGAGTGTTTGCAGACAAGTCGGCGTCTTCCATACAAACTGCAGGCGACCACAGCAATCTCAAGGAGGTTTTCAGTGCAGCACCGTATACCTCTTTGCAACCAATTTCACCTAGCAACAGCAAGCAACCTCCTGCAACCACTCGCCAACCAATCACGGAATAAATATTTTCCCTAGCGACCAGTGGTTACCAGGGGGTCTCTGACCTGTCTCTAGGCCTGCGTGAATGGGGCTTTGGTAGTTGATTTCACAGCAACTGCTAGCAACCTCCAGCAACTACTCGCAACCGGTTGGAGAATACTCATTTTTGTCCTAGTGACCAGTGGTTACCAGGCAGTCGCCAACTGGCCTCTGCACCTGTGTGACTGGGGCCTGAAGTCAGAATCAGAATTATATGATGGATTGGTTTGATACATTCTAGTTTGAATGTTTAGGGTATCATCCCTGCAGGATCATTCTCAGAGGCTGGCAAAAACACTGCTTGTAGATATGCTGATGCTGTACGTGCATGAGTGCAGTCTGGTTTTACTTCTGTCTGTCTTTGGCAAGAGGCAGCAGCAGATAGCTGAGAGCAGACAGTAACAAGCACATGAAGAGACAGTGAGTCGGGATTGGGGGTTGGGAAGTGTGGGGATATTTGGAGCTCTAACTCTGCTCCTAATATAACTGTGTGGATCGACAGCTGCACTGTGTCCTGAAGCAGTAGGCTGTGTAACATGTCGGAGTCACAGTGGGACTCAGGAGTTTCCTGGTGGAGTACAAATCTAATCGATGTATAAACAGTGAGAGGCAAAAGCAGACAGAAAGGGCTACTGGCTGTAAGTAAGCCTGAAAACAAAACATAATTTATCTGGTCCTCGCGTAAGCTTTACTGTTAGAGACCTTGTTAAATCATGAAAGTGCTTCACTATAACTTTTTATGATAGTAATATTACATTAAAAAATCATATAAAATTTCTAATAAATTGCAGCAATTCAGAAGAAGTTATGGACTGCCTCTCACTCTGACATCACAGAGACAAAAAGGAATGTTTTGCTGTTACGTCTCTGCATTTAAACTGCCGGATACGGCCTTTAGATGTGGCATGTCAATGGCCAGGGTGTGGTCAGCAAAACTGATCAGTGTAATAATGAGTAATGAAATAATCTTTTAATATAAATCAACTTGTTTCTGAAGATTTCAGACTTTGAGGAAAGAAGAATGATCTCATTGAGACTATCCATCACAAGACACTAGCCAGCATGAACTGTATGGGTGCAACACACACACACACACACACACACATCTACTAATTAGTGTTCAGTAATAATATCAGAGAATTCCAGACACCAGAACTGAAGCAGAGACTTCTTGGATGGTGTGTACCACACAGCAAGCCGTATTATTTTTCAGATAATTCCATTAAAAATTTTTCAAAAGGCACCAACAGCACAAAAATGGTGAGAGGTCCAGTTTAGTGACTCCAATTAGATAGTGTAAAGCCTAGCAAAGAGCAATTGGCTACAGCTCCCCGTGTAAGGATACCTGTCAGTCAAAGCAGCGAGACCTCTAATTTTAATCCTCGCCAGTATTCAAAAAAGTGAGTCGTGAAAAAATTAAACTCCTGTGCAGCTGTTATGAAGGGGGGAACTATCAATAGAAGCCAAAATGTTTTTTACACCAGGCTGTAAACATGGTTTTTAATACTGTAAATTCTGACATTTTAATATGGGAGTCTTCAGGGACTGACGTGCTTTTGGAGCCAGCCTTATCTGGCCATTAGAGGAAGTGTGAAAGTGAAGATTTATTTCAACTAATCACCAACTAGTATATACTATATGGGCTTAACTGAGGTGTTTTCAGTCCCATTGCCACAGGCATATAAAATTAAGCACCTAGCCATGTGGTCTGCCTTTACAAAGCGAAAGAATGGGTCGTTCTAAAGAGCTAACTGAATTTGAGCGTGGTACTGTAATAGGATGCCACCGTTGGAGCATGTCAGTTGGTGCAATTTCTTCCCTACTAGATATTCCACAATCAACTGTAAGTGATATTGTTGTAAAGTGGAAGCGTTTAGGAACCACAGCGACTCAGGAACCACGCAAAGTTACAGAGTGGGGTCGCTGAGTGCTGAGGTGCATAGTGCATAAAAGTCACCAACACTCTGCTGATGGCAGAGTTCCAAACCTCCTCTGGCATTAACATCAGCACAAAAACTGTGTGCCGGGAGCTTCATGGCCTGGCTGTCCATAGCAGCTTCTGTAGGTGTAATGTGTAGGTGGCCCAGTACTTTTGTCCATCAACTACAGTTCTTTCCCACTCCCAGGTTGTTGTAAATGTGTACAATGTACAATTTAGCTCTGTAGCTTTTGCACTAACTTAACTTAGCCTAACCTCCCTTCCCTCTCCACTGACTCTTCCACAGATCACCAAGCAAAACAAGTTGCCTGGGAACACATCTTCACTCTGCAACTGAGTCTGTCAGTTGTTGGCAAAAATCCTAACAAATTACAATGTAATATGAAATCAAAAGCTGAAAAAATGAATACATTTTCACTGAAACCAATTTCTCCATTTTGTTTCAAAGGCATGAATCACACCGATTTGTTAGAAAAATAGGACATCTCCTTCCGGGGCTACATTTGAATGGAAACGCAATGTCATATTAAAACTTAAATGATATTAAACCTGATGCTCAATGCAGACTCCAAAATAGAAGAACAAGCTTTTGAGCACAACTAAAATGTGCAAAAATGCTTCTGTCTCTGATGATTTAGATACCCTATAAAGTCTTGAATCGCATCTTTCACAAGCAGAAAAAAGGCAAAGCTGATGTATTTCAATAAGCGTAAACCAGTGTTGCCAGACTTATGTCTTGTCACGCTCGCAAGGGTCTGCAGAAAACCTCCTTCTCGTCATAAAAATTGGGATAATGAGCCTTTACAAATCCTGAGGCAACAATTTGGGGTTTTGAGAAGTCATTGGTTTTCTGTCTCAATATAAACAGGTTCTCACATGTGTAATTTTAAAAGTAACTGAACCTAATTTTTTTTTTTTTTTCTAAACCTTAACAGCTGGGTTGGAAGTGCACAAATTAAAGCACTCAGATGTGCAGGTATGTTCATGGACAATGGAACAGAACCATTGGATCCAATATTTTGATTTAGGTTTGGGTAATTCAAATCAGCTGGACGGATGGAGCTTTATGCTGCATGAACCATATGACAGTCGACATTGACCACCCCCAACATCCCCAGGTTCACTCACCAACAGCTTTACAACTGCAAGTCCAAAACAAACATCCTCAGGCTCTATAAATAGGAGACCCTTGGGTCTCCCTGTCAAGGCCAAAACCTCTGTCAGTAAACACTAAAAATCTCAGCTGCAACAGAAATGAAACACAACAATCCGACAGCCATTTAGTCACAGCAGGGCTGCCTCCTGAATGAATGTGCCAAGCTTGGCAACCTTCGGATAATCGGTTTGACATAAATAGCAAAAAAAACAAAAACAAAAAAACAACAGGTACACCTCGAAAAACCTCATAGTTACACACTACACAGTATAACCAGTACTGTAAGTCAACTGGCGAAATTCTACTTTACTTTCGACCACTTGAACTCTGGACAGTGTTGAGGAAATCAAGTCTGGAAACTGTCCAAAGTGATCCTCTTTCACATGTAGCACACAGCAGACACCTTCTCACTACTGGAAATACTGACAAAGGACAGCACGTAGGAGCAGGACACATGGCGACTACTTGCTCATTGTAAATTCACTGAACAGTTACCTGCTGTATTCTCACATGCTGTCAGTCAGACAAAACTTTGTGCTAACGTGGTGGAAAGCTAAAGGTCGTCCATTTGCTTTTTACGTACACCTCGGTCAGGTCATGTCAAGAAAAGTTCAGGGCTTCAGTGGGTGACTGGTAGTCAGAATTAAGACTTGAAAGACTTTCAATCCAAAAAGAAATCCATGAAAAACTTGCCTCATTTACTATCAAGAAAATCAGCTCTGCCTAAATGTGTGTGTCTGAAAAGCATTGTCAGTAGTCATCTTATACATCAACACGTGTTTCAAAACGAACTAAAATCTGAAGTCAGCATTTTAACTTTCCAACAGTAGTTACTTCTAAGCTGGACTTGCACAGAAGACTCAAAGCTCCTTCTGACTGCCTCTAATGATTTAAAAACAGAAATGACTTTTGACCACTGAGCTATGTGAGGAGTGAAGCTAAACACCCCCACCAGCACACACGTCCCTTCACCACAACTGAACCAGACCCTCATCAGTCCCACCCAGAGCTGAACCAGAGTCAGCTCCTCCTCCTTCTCCTCCTCGGGACCCACAGTAGGCTGCAGTCTGTCCACATTCACCTTCTTATTACTTATTTATAGCATCTTGCTCCCCAGAGATCCAAAGTAATTGAAACCAAATGTGTTGCCGACACTGATACGTAGAGGTGGGGGTGGTTAGCCCACCCACTCGCCCTCCTCCTCCTCCACTTCTCTGTACTCAAAGATTATAGAACAGGGGTGAGCTTTACAGTCTTGGAAAAAACTTTTCTTTCAATTTGAGTTATAAATGAAAAAGAAAGTTGCAGAGCTTTATTTTGCTCAAACTTCTCTGTTCACAGCAAATAAATGAATTAAACTGCTTCAGTCTCAGGGGCTCTGTATTTGTAAAGTGGTTATAATGTTTTGCTTTTTTTCCCAGGCCAGTGAGCACTAAGTAGAAGAAAAAAATTTACAAAAAGTCAAAAAAAAAAAAATCCCCCCCAAGAGAAACAAGCAAAGTAAGAAGGACTAACTGCAACTTTAATTTGGTCTACTTTTTGAAGAAACCAGCTTGCAGCAATCAAAGCTCAGCCCACCTCCCCACCCACCAAAGCCACACCAACAACAACCACAGTCAATGAGCAGACCAAACAAGACAATGAAAGCAAACTTACCATGCTTCCTTTTCCCCCTTTTTTGTTTGTTATTCCACTCTTTATTCCCACTCTTTCCTCCCTTCTGGGCTCCTGTTGAGCTCTGCTGCAAGCCGTGGTGTGTCAAGCAGATAAAAATGGAATTGAGTTGCTGCTAAGAAGCTGCATGAGGCCTTCACTGACCAAGTCAGGCAGCCACCCCTCTCTCTTTCTGTCCCCTCCCTGCTGCCTTGCTCACTTGTCAGTTTTTCCAATAACAAACCGATGCCCGCCTCTTTTGGCCGACTCCCTAAGCTGTGAGCTGTTTCCTGAACGTGTGGTGGACTCCCGTGACCCAGCTGTCTCCCTCTTTTCTTTCTTTTTCTTTTTTTTTTTTTTTTTAAGCTGCTGCTCTGCTGTGGAGAGTCCTGTTACTCCAGCCCTCTGTCTGAGAGCTGCAGCCCAGCCTTCTTCCCTTCCAGATTTAGAAACAGAGACACATGTGGGTATGAAGTTGAAAGAGGCGGGACTTGCCTGAGAGTGTTGTGTTGTCATGACAACCCCTCCTTGTCTGGGTGCTGAGTTCTGCCCCTGATGAGTTTTATGAGCAAATACAATGCGGTGTGTTTGGATTTTTGCGCGTGTGTGTGTACTGTGTACTTTTTCATTTTAACAACTACTCATTTGAATAGTGAATGGCTTCTTACACACTAATCTCTATAAACAGATACCTGCGTGAGTATATATAGAATCTGTAGGCAGGGGACAAGATGTGTGGTACTGAAACTTTTCTGTTTTCCATTTGTAGACCACTCATAGCACAACTTTTATTGGTCAGGCTTTGGCTGCATGCAGGTAAAAGCAAAAAAGGAATGGCATTTGCCGAAATGCAATCTCAAAGCTGTCAGATCTCATTTGGCGACAAACTTTTAGTTACCTTTAAAAAGAAAATGATCTGCATTCATAAACAATGGACAGGGCACGGAACAGGAAGTCTTGGCCTGGATATCCGCCGGTTACACAGGAAGCAACAGGAAGACGTTAGCCACTGTGTTCCCAGATTGCTTACACACTAACACACTCACACTTTACTACTAGCCCAAGGTAATTGCAGG
>VVAS01076835.1:2494-13390 GCA_015103295.1 Ptychochromis oligacanthus
CTTCATTTCCATAAATTATTAATTAATTTTTTTTTTTTTTTTTTTTTTTAAATACACCAAAAAGTATACTATTGTTGCATAAAAAGAAAGAAAAGACAATGAAAGAAAGGATTAAAGAAAGCAAAAAAGAAACCCGTGGCAAGGAGAGGAAACCGGTAGAAACTGCTTCTGTTTCTTGGCCACCAGGGGGCAGTGGAAACAGGTGATAACAACACTGAGGCATCCTCACCTTTTTTCCAAGTTGCTATAGCTAACAGTTATAACTAACAGTTGCTTATTTACACATCTAGCCAACACAAAGCAAAACTTTTACGTATCCTTTGGAGTCATGTTTCTGGCCACGTGATGACTGTAAGTCCAATATTCACCTTTGTGGCTCAGTTTTTGGTCTCCACCAACTACTGACTCTGAAGCTGCTAACTATCGCTGTGGCTTCCACTTGCTAATGCAAACTTACAATAATACTTTGCCATATTACTCTAAAAATAACAGTGATAGTCCAGACAATATGAAAGATGGATGCAGCCACCGTGACATCCCCCACTGGCCTGTGAAGTCCCGCTGTGAAGCTTTGAGCTGAGCGTTTTTGGTGTTTTGAAACTGGATGTGATGAGCAAGGGGTGGAAACAGCACGCTTATTGGCTAACAGCTCGTCACAAATGAGCATATCCTGGATAAATTAATGATCTAATGATCATAATTTACAAGCTGAACTTCATGTTTTATTCAGTGTGACCTTAAACTAAGATTGCACCTATAAACTCATAAGGGAAGTGTTTACTAGGCTCACAAGTTTTTCCATAGACCTATATTCTATTTTAGCAATTACACGTGTCGCCCCCTGGTGGCCATTAAATAGAATACAGGGTTAAGGCGCTTACACTCTGGCTTCACTTTTCAGACGCGAAATCATCTTTTACACTGTTTGAACTATAGCCACCTGAAAAGTACTCAAAACTCTCTCACTTCTTCTGTTTACATAAATTAAAAAATGTTTAGTTGATAAATACTAATTTTTTTTTTTTATCAGGGTTTGTACTTTGCATATCAAACTGGGTGCACAGATTGTGTGTTTTAGAGGTTGTGCACACACAGTACTTGCTCATAGAAGTGAGATATCCTCACAGTAAGTGCAGCACTATCCTTCTTATCTTGTAAGTGATTTGCTGATGGGGCAGTGAGGGTGGGAGCAATGGACTGAGAAGGGATGGAGCAGCAGCATGAGCAGGCTCCACCACCTGCCACCCTCTAGGCTGTAGGTGGGGGTTAAGAGCCCCATGGGGCAGGATTTTGGAGGAAATATACCCTCCTCTCACATGAGCATATGCACAGAGTGACAGATACACACAAACAGCAGGCCAGTCCCTAATCTAGATCCCAAATCAGCCCCACAATGAGATTTAGAATAATCTGAACCCCTTCAGACAAAACACCACTGTGACTTGCAGTCCTCCAAACAAAACACAAAGGGTGTTTACTCCGTGTGTTTTGCTTGTTCTCCTAGCAGAGAGCTGCATGAAATTCCTTGTTTTATCTTAATCAAAACACTGGATGTGGTGTACCCTTTCAAGACTTAAAAGCCCTGACTGCATATTAATGCAAACACCTGGGTGCATACTTATGTGTTTTAGTTGTTGATAAGAATATTAATTGAAGATGGTGTAAAGGTGAGGGTTTTTACATTGCGATATCCTGGTGATTAAATAAAACACACACTGCTGTGTGAAAATGCGACACCGGTCTACAAAGAGCACCTTGTTTTCTTGCATAATCCTGTCTGCTGGTGAGCTTAGTAGAGCTGCTGTGGGCTTGATGTTATTGTGTAATACATGAAGCAGAGTGCAGTGTTTTCCTGAGGGACAGAGAGGGCTGCAGCTCCGAGGCCAACACCATTGGGGGCCTTGAACCATAAACCGCTAAAAGGTGCTTCACTGCATCCTTTTCATCCTCCTGTTAAAGGTCACACGTAGCAGGGTCACCTTTACACCAAAGATATTATGACAGGTACCTGCAGCAAAAGAGCATCATGTTGACAGTTAATATCACATGTGCTGGGCTACTATAAAAACATCAAGCGAAACAAACATATCCTTTCATGGTCTCCCCCTCTGCTGCCTTTAGAGCTTCCCTGCCTTTGTATGATTTGGTCGGCTTTGTCTTGTGATCTAGGGAAAAAAGGGGGGGAATGTTTCTGACATGAATATAGGCCACAGACTCTGTGTTCTTAGGCTTATTAGTTTTCCCTTCAAGCTTGAATTATAAATAATGCAGTGAGACCCCTCCTCTCATGCACATACAAAACCCTCAAAAAGCACCCCGTTTCCTCCCTTTTTTTCTATAGGGTATCCCCCCTTTTTTTTCCTCACATAACTCCCACCCTGCTCACTTTTTAATTTGGCCCTTCTCTCTACCCCAGCACCCTCCTCAAGCACCTCTCGATTTCTTTTTCTCCTCCGCCCCCTCCCCCTCTAACCCATTTATTTCTCTCTTTCCTCAATCCCCTATAGTCTCCCTTTCATTCTCTCGCCCTCTCGTCCTTGTTTTAAGGAGCCCTCAGTCTCTGTGCAGTCTGCAGCGGGGCAGATAAGACAGACAGAGGACAGAATGATAATCGCGTTTAGCCACAGCAGAGATCCCCCGGCAAGGTTCAGCTCGAATGTTTGGAGAGACGTGACGTCACTTTTGTTATGGTATGTCCCCATGTGACTCCATACTAGCACATACAGTGTGTGTGACTGTACTGTGTGTGAGAGCAGGAGGATAACATGAAAACTGCTCTATATTGACTCTTCTTTCTGCTCTTTTTCTCTCCTCTCTCCCTTCTAATCTCTCTTTCCTTTTCTCCCAGTCCCTTGTCTCCTTTCCTCTCCTACTTTGTCCTTGCTTCCCCTCCTTTCTTTCTTCCTCTTTCTGTTTCCTCTCCTACCACCTTCTCCTTTTCCATTCCTCCTTTCTCTTCAAGTCCTCTCTTCTCCCCTTTCCTCCTCTCCTCTGCTCTGCTCCCACTAAGCTGGAGGAGGAGGAGGAGGAGGCTCTATCTGAGGCCCAGCCCCCTGCGTTCTGACTCGTCCACACTGTGTGACAGGGGGAAGGCTGGGCTGTCCCAAGCATTATCTTAACACTCACACAGTTCCTGGCACACAAACATACACGCACATACACAGGGACTGCCTGTGCCAGAGCTCGCCTGCACTGTCAGCTCAAGCCCTCTTAAAGCTGTTTTTTTCTGCCGGAGATCAGTGAGAGCTCACGACACACAGCTGAACGTAGGAGAAGAAGGACAAGAGGAGAAGGAGGAGAGAAGGGAGGAGAGGACAAGCACTGGGGGAAACAAAACCCACCAGCAGCCTCTAAACTTCTGTCTCTGTGCAGTCATTCTTCAGCAGGGAGTGCTTTCTGCCATAGTTCAGGACTTTTTTTTTTTTTGTTTTGTTTGTGAGGAGGGACTGGAAAAGAAGAGGGGCTGGAGTTCACATGACATAATCGGAGTGAATGGGTTACCATGGTGACTCACCCAGGGAGCCTGACCCGTGCAGAGTGAATGGAGGGAGCGCCTTGGACACCAAGTGAACGATAAACTAAAGGAGGGGAGTCACCAGAGAGAGAGAGAGAGGAGAGAGAAGGAGTGGTGGGATAACAGAGGGAGCACAGAGGTGCGGAGCAGAGGCTGAGAATGGAGGACGGGTTTTCCAGCTACAGCAGCTTATATGACACCTCATCATTGCTACAGTTCTGCAACGGTAAAAACTAACTAAGCCTTCCTATACCCCATCCCTCTGTACTCTTAACTGCATGCTGCTTTCTGGACTTCACATGTCACCAGCTGACTGGCTTAACTTGACACCCTGCAGAGAGGTGTTTGTGTTGCAGACATGAGCTGGTTTAGGTTTGGCAAAAAGAGTGCTGTCTTTATGCTTTTCTGAGACTTTAACATTCTTCCTCATTGTTTAAACCCGGCTGCTCTTCCAGTGTAGATAAATTAATAGACATACTGTCAAACAGATGAATATTTAAGTTAAAGCAGATCCAGGGGACATTTACAGGGAAAGCACACACACACACACACACACACACACACACACACACGCACACACACACACACACGCACACATACACACACAAAGATGAAAACAATCTCAGCTACATTGTTGATGCTGGTAATAAGACATGAAGAACTAAAGACAGTGGGAGACATAATATTAAAGGATAGAAGAAAAAGAAAAAAATAGTAAGATGCTGTAGGGGGTCAAAATAGACAATGTTTAGAGTCTTACATTTTTCCTCATTAAATACTAATTTGCATTTTCTTATTTCTTTTTTTTTTTTTCCCTGTGGGTAACACAAACGCATAAAACACACGATTCATGTCATTATCAAGTGGTCAAATGGATCCACTTATTGCCGTCTCTCTTGCTTGTTTGTAATCCCCATTGTAATATCTTCTAACTTATTCTATTCACTTGCAACACTGGGAAATATATTTTCCCCTTGATAGAAAATCTCACTAATTGACATCTTCTCTTTCCTCAGGTTCCTTTCTTTTAAGTCCTTTAAGCAGCCAATGTTAATTGTAAATTGAGTTAGAAATATTCCCTCCTTTCTGATATTAATGTCCACACACATCTTGTATGTGGATGCAGCATGCATACTGAAATGGATACAGAAAGTTCCATAAAGGCAAACAGGCAAATTACATGGTTTGATACAGTATAGACGCCCATTTTAAAGTGGCCAACTTGTATGTTTTACCTCTATAGATATATAGGTATGTTATAGAAAGTGATTTTTTTAATTTATTTTTTTATTTCATAGCTTATGCAAGTAAATTTTATAAAGGGCATGGCTGCTTTGACAGACATATGGACACCGACACAGGTGACAAATGCCAGCAGCTATTTGCTAAGCTTCAACACAATTAATTCAAGTCAGAACAAAACCTTTTGGAGCATTAATGCTTATCTGATAAACAGTATGGATTTCTGTGTGGTTTACTGTACTAACAACCCATCCAAGATGTCTGTTCATCAGTTTAGGTGAGTGTAATTCTAGCAATATACTTATAAATTACTTAGCAGCTTAGCAGCTATCTGTGTCTGTGTAATGTACCCATATAGTCTATGGATGCACGTGGCTAACAATCTTGCTTTCATTAGCTGAAAACTCCATCTATCCATCCATCTATCCATTTTCTTCCACTTATCCAATTCAGGTTTGTGGGAGGCCTGTAGCCTGTCTCAACTGTTAAAGGGTGAAAGGCAGGGGACACCTCTGAGAGTCTATCACATGGCTTAGAACTCCACATAGCAAAAGCACAGCATGGCAAAACATGAACACTGAAGCTTCAGAATGGAGATTGGATCTTTTATATGATACTGGCCTTAAGAGATCTGAGATGTGAGATTTTAGGCCACTGTGTGTTAAAAATATCTAAATAATTAATAGTAGGATTGAGTGAGGCTGTAAACATTACATTGCAGTTGGTAACCTATACACTGAACTTTAAAAGTGGGTGAGACTCATTGCCATAGCACATCTGAGGAGCTCTGGGAGATTTTTCATAATTCTTGCAACACAACAGCTTGATAGAGCCAATGTTACTGGTGAGTGAAACACAACAATAGAGAGAAAGTGGGGCAGCTGACTAAACAGGACGTGTTTAAACTCACAAAGGCACAGCTGAAATGTGTGAAAAACCAGAGGGAGACACTCTGAGAAAAAAAAAGAAAAAGAAAAAGTAAAGCAAAGAAGTAAATGGATGCAATCCTGCTGAATAGGAGTCTTTATACATTGCTCTCATTTCTTATTGATATTGGTTTTGGGTTCCAGGGCATGAAGTCACAGTACAACAACCTCAGTTAATAGTATGGGCTGGTGAGAGTGCTCAGGTACTTGAATAAATCCAATTGGCCAATCCCTGCTTGAAAAGTTGAACTTTCAGTTTTCATTATTTTTTTATTTTTTTTTATTTTTTATTATTATTATTTTTTTTCAGGCACTTGGTCGTATGTAGCATTGATCATGAAAGGCCTGACCTAAAGAAAATGTTACAAGCTCACTCAGGTCATTTGGTTTTCAAATTGGAACCATGAATGCATGTGTGAAATGTCATTGTAATTCATACTTTAGATAATAAGAATAAGAATAAGAAATACTACATAAGAAATAATTCATCTCATACTTGAGAAATGTTTTTGTTACAGCAGTTGAAGTAACAACAATATAATAATAATAATAATAACAATAACAATAATAATAATAATAATAATAATAATAATAATAATAATAATAATAATAAGTATTATTATTGCTGTTGTTGTTGTTGTTGTTGTTATTTATTATTATTATTACTCCAAATACATTTTCCAATTTTTAAAAAAAATGGTGGCACTGGAATAAAAGTCATAGGTTCATATTTCATATTTTAAAATTCATCCTCTCAGCATCATAAATGTCCATACACATGTAATAGCAAATCACCCGGTCGCTGTGTCGATATTTCAGTCTGTACCCAAATAGTGGACAGGAAAATAAAAATCTTCAGCTGGAGTGTAAACATGTCTGTCACCCTCTTTCATGTTTGGAGTTTGACACTGTCATCCATCCAACCAAAGCAATCTTGGAAGAGACAGGACACAGTAGCGGAGGGGTGTGTGAAATATGATAATGGGCTGATGCTAGACAACCAGGGACACTATTACACACACACACACAAACACATACAGAATTGCAGGCAAGGATCCTGAATGGCACACAGTTGGAAGAGAAGACAGGGGATTCTGGGAATAAACTGACCCATTAAATTATTTTGGTGCTGAATGATCATAGGCATTAAGATTTATGCCATTCGCAAGAGTTGTTTTCTGATCAGAGACAGCTCCAGTGAAGGCACAGTGCAAAGTGGGAAAGTTACAAAATAGACAAAAGTTTATTTTGGGTCTATTTTAGGCCTGTAGAAAATGTTTCTGATCAGGATGCAAAGGGGAAAAATGACAACATAGTACCACATACTTTTATGAGTTGTAGCTATAGTTCTATTGAAGGAAGACTCAAGAATTCTATGATGCATATAAAAGAATCGGCTGATGTGGACTTGCACGGACGTCAGTGGATCTGCCAAGATTGCTGACTGAGCTTGACTCCGTGGCCTGCCAGAAGTACTCCATTGCTCATTGAAGTAATAAGTGTTCTTTCCATTAAACGAGCATACAACAACAAAAGTTATCTGCCAACAAAAGTTAATATGTGCTCATTAAATGGAAAGAATATGAATTATTGACTGAAAAGTATATAACGTCAGCTTATTAAGCCTACTTTTTTTACATAGCATATTGTAAATAAAGTTTATCATATTTTGTTTACCATCTTATTTTATTTCATTTATTTCATTTCATAATGAAGAACACACCCATACATGCACACACACACACACACACACACACACACACACACACACACACACACACACACACACACACACACACACACAAACACATTGTTGAGGTCAGCTGAATCATAACATTTTAAAACACATTGCCCCATATATTGTTTCTTGGCTCCACAAAGGTATTAACTGAGTCATATCAAACATTTCCAACTATTACTTAAATATTACTGGAATTCAGTGTTCTTTTGTTTTATTAATAATCATATCTTTATGTTTTACACAATAATTAAGATAATTTATACTTAATTTTAAATTTAAAGAAAATACAAATACTGGAAAAACAGTCTGAGGTGATAATAAAATGAATCCTTTCTTTTTGGTTTAATATAACTTCACTAACACTCACCCTCCTAACATATTTACAGTTTAACCCAGTCAACAGATACTGGACAGGCTTGGGTTAAAGCTAGTATAAACTGATATATTTTAAAATATATTTTATAATATATTTTTTGTTTATAGATATGCAGTAGACCTCATTCACAAATCACATCTATATTTTTTGCAGAACAAGAGGTCACATTTTATTTCTGACATTTTAAGGTCGGACTTTTAAAGTACTACCTATTGTTTCATACCACATATCATACAGAAATCAAATTAAAGAAACACGTAGAGGCCTAAGACACCTCAAAGCAAAGTGATTTATGATAATACCTTACAGACATCGAGCAGATTGCAGTAAGGAACTATATCTGTTGCAATGTCAGATTCAAAATGGTTTTCAAAATTATTTTTTTCCCCTCCATGTCCATATTGATGTGGTATTTTCAATTTTGATAAGGTTTCATACGAAAACTAAAATCCCATTTTATTCATTGATTTGAGAACATGAGATGACTAGAACTTTAAAAGGATAGCAGTCTTGCAGCAGGTGCTACAAAACAACTAATGGAGAATATCTCGGCTGCTCAGTGAGAAATTTTGACTTACAAATGCATGTCTTTGTTTACAATCAAATGGCTTCATATTTTAGAGCAGCAACATCTATTAATGTAAGTGTACTAGTGTTTAGACATTTTACACATTTTAAGTTTTAAACTAATCCAAATCTGAGTAAGTGTGTTTTAATCATTTTGATGTCAGTGTTTTAAAAACAGCTGCTGTGATGCAGTCTGACAGAGAGATAGACAGAATATTTTTTTTTCTTTTTACAGTCTGTAGCTGTACAGAGACAGACATTTATCAGAGAGATTTACCTGTCAGACTGTAGACACCCAAACAATCTGTGGTTTTGTAAATGGAGTGAATACAACAACTCATCAAGATTGCTTGGGCACTTTTGACAGAAGGTTAAGGGAGACAAGGTACGGGAAGTGTAAGGCAGTCTTTTCAAAAGCATAAGTTGTACTGATGATGGTGGAGGGAGACTTTTTTTTCTCTGCACACGATGGTCAGCCCATACATAGATTCACCCCTCTCAACACAATTCAGTAGATTTATTGGAAATGTGTACTTAACTGTGGGAAACTGTGCAATTTCAGGGGCATTGTTAGCTAGAGTCTCAGTAATGTTGGCAAGAGTTTTATGGAAATATGGAAATATATATATATATATATATATATATAGTGTCTCATAATTATTTGATTATGTCATAAAAAGCTGTATATTGACTGACAGTATAAATGCTGCCATGAAGCTAAGTGCAGTTCTTTATGTGTCTTTCATGTGTCTTTATTTGTGTCTTAATATGTTTACGTGTGTTTTCTTCTGAAGCTGTGCCACAGCAAATGACTAGCACTTGGTAACTTTGTTGCTGTTTTTTTTCTTCTTATGCAAGGGCCAAACCAGATTCCAAAAAACCCAGTAAGGCAAAATGATAAATTTCAAAAGAGAAATGCATGTCACTAGTTGATGCTTTGTTAACTTCCAATAGCTTTTTGGTGTATCTTATTCTGTTTCACAATGATCCCTAATATTATATTTGATGTTCTTTTGAAGATAGTGGTATATATTCATAGTTTAAATAACTAGCTCTGCCCTCTAGCACTGTTAACAGGTTATTCACAAAGTTAATTAACAAATAATAAATAAGTCAAAACACTACTAGATCCCTAGGATTCAAGACATGTGTTTCAACCATACGATCTCATTTTAATAAGCATTTGTATAACAAATTAAAAACAAAATTTTATATCTTTGATTTTACATGAATCATGTTGCAAAACATCATTATATGTCAACCTTGTGATGTAACACGACTGAAAACAGTTGAAAATGCTTTCATACAATACTAACTAGAAACCATCCTGTGTGGGCTTGCACTGACTATGACTCCCATCAACATGTTGATGTTCTGACCCAATAGTGATTACTATGTGAGTACTCAGTACTCATCTTCAGTTGGAACTTACAAAGTTTCATGACTATCTGAGTTTTCTGCTGCAGTATGTGTTATCAAGACCACATTGTGCTGTGATAACAGACACACAAATGGACAACACATTCACAAGGTGAAAACAATACTATGTCTGGTAGATATTTAAATGTCTTATGCATCTCAGAGCTAATCTTGACCATTTTGGCAGGGGTAATTTGGAAGATCATTGAAAGGTGATTCTCCCAACTCCCAGTGTGTTATCAGAGCATAACTGTGATCTGGCAGGTTGAAAAATTGCACAAGAAGGTCTACAAGAAGACTGCATCTGGGTTGAGCTGAGACAGAAAATAAGTTAGTGCCTGTGGGATTACAGGAGGAGGCACAGAGTAAATTGGGGAGAAGTGAAAGAAAGAAAGCTAGGAGTGATGTATAGGGTGCTTTAGAGGAAGAGGAGTGGATCCACACAGGACGGGAGTGGTGACATGGTGATTGTAGATGTTACTTCCACAGTGGCACCAGCTGTGATGTGGAGACAACTGAAGAGAAGGACAAGGGAGATTGAAAGTCTAGGAGGTTATCCGTCAAAGCATCTTCTCTCAGCTTCCTTCAATTCTGTAGCCTTAACAACATTTAAGGCACCCGGGGGAGATGGCAACATGAGGTGCAGGAGGGGGGTAGAAGGTGAATGAGCAGACAGAAATGTGAGAGTATACATGTCTGCAGAGAAAGTGAGTTAGGTAAACACAGAAAAGGCAGAAATGTGGAGCTTTCACCAGTTAGTATGACCTGATCCAACAGAAATACATGAAATGAGCACAGCCTCCAAAGAAGTAATTACAAATTTGTGGCACGTATTGTGTCAAAATTTTGTGTGAGCACCATGGAAGGAATGCAAATGAAAAATCAGTTAGGAGCTTTGTGTGGTGGACACATAAATTCCCTGGTGGTGAAGTTGCAGCCATGAAGCTCTACAAAGTTAAACACAAGATTCATGCAAGAGGTTGGAGTTCAGCTCTCTCATGGGAGCATGGCTTTTAGCTGTTTAGATGTTCATTCTGATTTGGATAGGTTTGGGCAAGCAGCTTTTATTTTTTGTTTTCACTGCCATTTTAGTCATGTTTAGGGAACAAAA
>VVAS01076853.1:2033-12391 GCA_015103295.1 Ptychochromis oligacanthus
TTTGTTTTAAAAATCTTTTTTTTTTTTTTGTTTCTTTTTTTTTTTTTTTTTAATTTTCTGACAGTGTGTACATGCTCATTCATTAGAATAATAATAAAAAGAACTGGATTCAGTGGTCAGCTGTTGATTTTACTTTATTTTTCTTTCCCTGTAGAATGAGTTGCTGTTTGGCTACAGGACGTGTGTCCTATCACTGAGGCCACATGTGTATCTGGAGCGATGGATCGTTGTAAGCACGTGGGACGCCTTCGTCTAGGCCAAGACCATTCGATCCTTAATCCACAAAAATGGCACTGTGTCGATTGCAGCACCACCGATTCGGTGTGGGCCTGCCTCAAGTGCTCCCACGTGGCCTGTGGACGTTTCATGGAGGAGCACTCACTCAAACACTTTCAGGAGTCGCACCACCCGCTGGCTATGGAGGTGCGAGAGCTGGATGTTTTCTGCTTTGCCTGTGGAGACTATGTTCTCAACGATAACGCAGAGGGTGACCTCAAACTCCTCAGAGGGGCGCTCTCTACTGTTCGGAGCCCAGGCCGGCGCTCGCTGCGCTCGTCAACTGGGGGGGAGTGTACCCCCTGGGTTGGGGAAGGTGGGCCACAGCCCGCCATGCAGCTGGCCTTGCGGCACAGGAGGAAAGCACTCCTGGGGAAGATGCTCCGGATGTGGATCAGCAAACATCAGGAGCTCCAGAATCAGCGTAAAGAGAAACTTGAGGAAGCTAGAAGACAAAAGAAAGAGGTAAAAAAGAGACTCATGGAAGAACTTGGCAATGTTCCTCCCAGAAAGAGCGCTAGGCTTCTTACTCAGGCGCCACGTTCAACCATCACTCTCATTCCTCGCAAATTTCGCGACCCTCCAGAACGCCTACCTCCTCCTCCCCCCAAGAAGCCTTCCCTTTTAACCCTGTCCCGCAAGACTTCTCAGAATGGCAGAGCTGCTAAGCTGAGGCGATACTACTCCACACATGCAGTCACACGACGGAGACTCGCTCCAGGTGTCACTGGTCTGCGCAACTTGGGGAACACATGCTACATGAACTCAATATTGCAAGTGCTGAGCCACCTGCAGAAATTCAGGGAGTGTTTTCTCACTTTGGACCTGTGTGAGACTGAGGAGCTACTGGCCAAGACCAATCACTCCCAGGGCATGAAGGGGGTGACAGGAGGTGTAGTCAGCAGTGGTAACACAGCACTGGCAGAATATCCTCTTGGACGCATGGGGAAGGCGGGTTGTTGGAATTTGCCTGTGGGCAAAAACGAAAGCGTCTCGCCTTCTCCTCGCTGCTCCACCCGACAGCAGATGTCTCTGTGCCATGAGTTGCATACGCTTTTCAGGGTCATGTGGTCAGGCCGGTGGTCTTTGGTATCTCCCTTTGCCATGCTGCACTCTGTGTGGAACCTCATCCCAGCTTTCCGTGGATACGACCAGCAGGACGCCCAGGAGTTCTTGTGCGAGCTGCTGGACAAGGTGCAGCAAGAGCTGGACACAGAGGGGTCCAAACGGCGGATAGTTATCCCCATCACAAAGAGGAAACTATCCAAGCAAGTGCTAAAGGTTCTTAACACCATTTTTCATGGGCAGCTACTCAGCCAGGTGAGACTTTTAGTTATGTGATGATGTGTTTAAAGTATGATTGTCTTGGCTCAAATTATAGCCATCTTTAGTGTTAAACATCCAGCACGTGCAGTCAGTGTTTCCCTGTGTATTTTATGTTGTTCTGTTTGTATATTTGTTTTTTCTTTCTTGCTTCCCATTTCTACATATCTGTTATGAAGTTCTGGGCCGGTACAACATTTAAAACACTATATTTTCTGTGTTTTGTTTTTGTTTGGTTTGCTTTTTTGCTTTTGTTGTTATTTATTTCCCTTTTGTGCCAGAGAAACAAAATCAGATAATAAGTAAATACTACATAGTACTAAATGAATAACAAAATAATAACTGATGCATTTCAGAAACGGCGCATTTAGTCTGCATGGCATCTTTTATTTTGAAAATCGACCGGATTCTTTATTCCGTTCCTGTGTCTGACTTCCTGCCCTCTTTTATCTTTTTTTTTTTTGACCTGGTGGTATTTTTAGTGACACAGAGTGCTGCTTCTGGGATGCTTCTGAAAAACATGCTGCGACGCTTCTTGTAGAATCACAGTCATTGTTTGGAGTGGGTGCGATCTGCTCCTGTAGCTGTGTTGGAGCCTGAATGTGATGCAGCTATGCCTGGGTTATTCCCCAGTAAAATTTGAACATTGAGCCAGCGCAAAATTGACGTGAGACGGTGGATAAACATCGGCCACTGACATCAATAAGTATCAGACACTGATACCAATTTTCAGCAGATATATTGATGCATCTGTATTTGAAGCCATTGACCCTGAGAAATAGACTACTCTTCCACTTCATTTTTAAAATCACTGAAAAACATCCCAAATAGGCAGTGTGATAATCAAGTACTCTTTGATAATGTAGTAGATTATATTCCATTGTCTACTAATACTGATTATTTCTAGGGGCAGCTCATTGACTGGGTGGTTAGGTTTCAATACCATGTGAGCTGAAGTGCTCTTAAGCAGGGATTATACCCTGCTGCGGACACGGACACTACGGATGAGTAGTCATTCCAGTTAAGCTAAATCTATGGTCACCACATTGGTTGCTACACACACCAGCTGTGGCGTCACCACATTCCCATAACCATTTAGACCGGCACTTGAGGCACACTGGGCTTGCTGTAGTCTTCTGCTCAACAGTAGGGGTCACCACTCAGAAAAACCTCCACATCAACGTCAGTGTAGGACAGGAAGGCGAAACAGGGAGCTTCGCAGTCAGCGTCTGATGACGAAATTTACATCACTCAGGCCCAAGAGGATTCTAGCAGACTCCTGGACCTGGAAACTATAATGTGCCCATTTGCAGTGCTGGTCCCTGGTTCACCCTCCAGCTGGCTGGACCTTTGCTGCATGTCATTTGCCTTCTGGCTTTCACTGGGTTTTCTGTCCACCTACAGTGCCCTGTACCAAAAAAGTCAAAATGGCCACAAAATATTATCCATCTAGCTATCCACCAGCCTCATTACAGCTATTCCAGCTGTCATAGAGGCGAGAGGTGAGAGGCGGAGTACACCCTAGACAGGTTGGCAGTCAGTCACATAACAAAGACAGACAGACAGCCATTCGTGCTCAAGATCACACCTATGGCCAGTTTAGAATCACCAGTTAACCCAACATGCATGTTTTTGCACTGTGGGAGGAAGCCAGAGTACCCACAGAGAACCCACACAGGCACAAGGAGAACATGCACACAGCAAACAGAAAGGCACCAGCCAGCTGGCAGTTTCGAACCTTTGTGCTGTGAGCTGACAGCGTTAACCACTGCACCACCAAAAAAAAACAATAATAATTATGCTTTGAGTATTTAAAATGTTCTAATGCTAGATTATTTCTAAATTACAGATCCACTTAAAGCTGGTGGGGTTGGTAACATGTCTTTGGTGTCATTAAACAAACTAAACAAAACAACAACAAAAAATCATATCTGTTCGGCTCTGTTTTCAGGCTTTAGAAAATCTAACCAGTGATAGCAGACTTTGACCAGTCACAAATGAAGGTCAGGAGTTTAGTAATGAAAACATGGGGAAAAAAATCAGCATTAAAAAATAAGATACAGAGAGACAATGGGTTCAGAAGAGAGCCATTGTCTGGGAGACAATAAAGCCAAAAGTCCGTATTGATTGAGTTTTAGCATGTATAAAGAACATAAGCCTGTGGCGGGAGAGGCTTAGAAGAGGGAAGAGAGAGCTGCAGGAGCTTGACAATCTATTTTGTAGTTCTGGAAAAAAAAATTGTTTTTTTTATTAAATTATTATTTATTTATTTGTCTTTTCCAGACTTCTGCTAAAAACAAGACTTGGAATCATCAAAAGACTCACCTTTGCTTCTCTTCTTTCTCCTCTTCTTTGTGTGTGTGTGTGTTTTAGGTGACATGTCTGTCCTGTAAGCACAAGTCTAACACAGTAGAGCCATTCTGGGATTTGTCTTTGGAGTTTCCAGAGCGATACCACAGCATTGACAAAGGCTCGGGCTCTACGGCTTACCAGCGTAGCTGCACCCTCACTGAGATGCTGTCCAAGTTTACAGAGATGGAGGCTCTTGAAGGCAGCATCTACGCCTGTAACCACTGCAACAGTCAGTACAATATTTAATGTAATACTCACCAAACTAATTTTAAATACATTAGCTGTCAAGCCTTTCCTTCTAAAGCTCGAGCTGGATAAATCTGGATTAATTCAGGATATCTACCTATTATATAAAAACTTAAATGCATTACATTTTACATAAAACTCTTTATCATGCCTGATATACCGATTAGTAATTCAATTATTTTCTCGTTTCTTGTTGTGTTTTACATACCTTTGCAAATAAAGTTTCATCAGAAAGGAAATATAGGGAAAAATAAACACTAAATGCACCAATGTCCTCAGAATGAATCTCATGAATTTGAATTTAAATAAACAGATTTTTAAATATACAAATAAATGTCTATAATAGAGCTTAAAGGCACAATTTGAAATTAAACTGTCCTAAACAATTCATTTGAAATTATTTATTCATGTTTTATAATTGATGTCTTAGTGAGGATTTTGCAATTTTTGTTCAGTTGTTCCTGTCAGTCTCGCGCAGTGGCACATCTACAAGCGACTGAGTAGAAAGTCAGGACAGTGAAGAGCATTAAGTCCCTTTCAGGCCTGAACTTTTTTCTGTTAATCTGACGGCATCTGAACCTGTCTGCTTCATGTCTGAATGCACACCCTGGTCGCCATTTAGTAAAAGTTGCCATATCACTTTTATTAGAGCAGACCTAGTAACATTAGGCCTGACAACAGCAACATGTGTGCCGTCACACTACCAGAGAGGCTTGCACAGGATTATGACAGGATTATTCCCTAAACAGCAAAAATGGGAGAGGAAAAAAAAAAAAAACAACATTTTGTGTGCGTCTGAAACTATCTTACAGAAGCCTCAAAGTCGCTTCTTTGTGTTAAAAAAAACAAAAAAACAAAAAAAACAGTTATGCACACTCACTGGCTACTTTATTGTTCAACTGCTCCTTAACGCATATATCAGCCAATCACATGGCAGCAACTCAATGCATTTAGGCATGTAGACATGGTCAAGACAACCTGCTGAGTTCAAACTGAGCATCAGAATGGGGAAGAAATTTGATTTAAGTGACTTTGAACATGCAATGGTTGTTGGTGCCAAATGGGCTGGTTTGAGTATTTCAGAAACTGCTGATCTGCTGGGATTTTCCCACACAACCGTCTCTTGGGTTTACAGAGAATGGTCTGAAAAAGAGAAGCTATCCAGTGAGCAGCAGTTCTCTGGGTGAAAATGCCTCACTGATGTCAGAGGTCAAAGGAGAATGGTCAGACTGCTTTGAGCTGATAGGAAGGCAGAAGGGCATCTCTGAATGCACATCATATCGAACCTTGAAGCAGACGGGCTTACAGCAGCAGAAGACCACACTGGGTGCCACTCCTGTCAGCTGAGAACATGAAACTGAGGCTACAGTTTCCACAGGCTCAGCAAAGTTGGAGAATAGACGATTGGAAAAATATTGCCTGGTCTGTTGAGTCTAAATGGCTGCTGCAACATTCAGATGGCAGGATCAGAATTTGGTGCAAACAGTATGATAACATGGATCTATCCTGCCTTGTATCAACAATTCAGGCTGGTGGTGGTGTAATGGTGTGGGGGATATTTTCTTGGCACACTTTGGGCCCCTTAGTGCCAATTGAGCATCATTTAAACACCACAGCCTACCTGAGTATTGTTACTATGTCCATCCCTTTATGACCACAGTGTACCCATCTTCTGATGGCTGCGTCACGTCACAGATCATCTCAAACTGGTTTCTTGAACATGGCAGTGAGTTCACTGTACTCAAATGACCTCCGCAGTCACCACATCTCAGTCCAATAGAGCACCCTTAGGATGTGGTGGAAAGGGATTCTCATCGTGGATGTGCAGCCAACAAATCTACAGCAACTGTGTGATGCTGTCATGTCAGTATGGACTGAAATCTCTGAGGAATGTTTCCAGCACCTTGCTGAATCTCTGCCATGAAGAATTAAGACAGTTCTGAAGGAAAAAAGGGGTCCAACCCAGTACTAGCAAAGTGCACCTAATAAAGTGGCTGGTGAATGTATAATAAACATAATTTTTTTTTCTTAACTCACACAAAAATGAACATCAGGCGTTTTCAACATTTTAGCACTCGTCCATAACCATCACAGAGTGCAGAAGTGACTGTTCATATGCAGACCTCCAAAATCGCCCAACACCTTTAAGATTTCCCTTATTCACTCTGAGTCTGTAAAAGGTCAAATTAACGCATCTCATTAGTAATGAAAATATTCAGAGTTTTCACAAAACATTCACAGACGCAAAAGTTAGTTTGTTGCTTCTCCAAACCGAGAGAGCTTTGTGCATTTACATCCAAGGCACAACAGTAACTACATTAATAACTTATAAGTTATTCCCAACATGGAGACAGGATCCATCAGGATCTGACAGTAAATTACATTATGTAATTCACTTCAGACAGAGGAGCTGTTGTTTATAAGCTACAGTTTAAAATGTGTCTGATACATTTACTAAAGTGTGATTTATTGTGATCCCATATCAGACAAGGCCCTTTCTAATTATAGAAAAATGTATCAGTAGTGTATTATATGTCACTTAACGTACTGTCAGATTTCACTTGTAGTACCGTGGCTCATAATGTCAGTGAAGCTGAGAGGAAAATTAATGTAAAAGTGACCTTTACCTGAATCACTGAATGCTTCTAACAGATTAATGAAGCCAACAATGTTACGTATTCTGTGTCTAAGAAGGGCTTTGATCTCCTGTTGACAGCTCCAGCTGAGGCAGTGACTTAAAAAAACCAGGCTGGCAGCCTTTAGGAAAGCCACACATGTTCACAAAGCCTGATAGATTGTAAGAAAGTGCCACTTCTGCAGGGAAACAAAGCCTCACATCAATGACTTACCATCTCGTTGTTTCATGGTTTCAGAAAGAAGACGGAAATCATCCCACAAACCCTTAGTTCTGTCAGAAGCATGTAAGCAGCTTCTGATCTATCGTTTACCTCAGGTTCTCCGGCTGCACCTCAAACGCTTCAGGCAAGTTTCTTTAAAGGCTGATATATATATTTTTTGTACTTCCAAACCAAGTGTCTAAGGATTAAAGAAAATCAGGATTTCCTGTAGTTTTGATCTTGTTTTTTTGTTGCTGAAATCAGAGTGCTCAAGTTTTGCTTTGTGGGGTTTTTATTTATTTATTTTTGGTAACATGAGGCTTGTGAAGTGTAGCAACACTAACTAGCGCCTGTTGTCTGGCAGATGGTCGGGGCGGAACCACAGGGAGAAAATCGGCGTCCATGTGGCCTTTGACCAGGTTCTGAACATCAAACCATACTGCTGCACAGGCTCAGGTCACTCTGTCCACAGAGGAGGGTACACCTACGATCTGTCTGCTGTAGTTATGCATCACGGCAAAGGCTTCGGCTCAGGGCACTACACCGCATACTGCTACAATACAGAAGGAGGTGAGGAAAAGAGCGCAGCATCCTGTGATTTAATGTGCACACATTCTGTTGTGTTTTTAACATGTTTTTTTAATCTCGCTCTCCTCAGGTTTCTGGGTCCACTGTAATGACTCTGAGATGAAGGTTTGCAGTGTGGAGGAAGTGTGCAACACTCAGGCCTATATTCTCTTCTATACCCAGAGGTCCGCCTAGGTACCTCTCGCTGTGATGATGACCTGTACACGGCAACTTGGGGCTGCATTTATGAAAACGTTCTCTGCTGTTTTCCCAGATGTCACTACATTTTAGCAGCGTAATCGAGATAAGAAAGATTGTAGTGGTGAGTGTTGTTGTAGACTGTAAACCTGAATGGAGAGCAGAAAGCTCTGGGTTACGTCTGACTTTCACTAAACAAGAAAACCTTTTCATAAATGAAGCCACAGGTTTCTCAGCGTGTAGGACCAGCGTATTGATTCCTGGCCTGAAGACTGTGGGAGCAGGTCGGACTCTGTCCTGCTGAACACCGACAACAATCAGGCTCACATCTGTTGAGTCTGGGTACAACCAGGCGCTCTCCTGAGACAGCATTTTACATTAAAAGGCAACACGGATTCTGGATTTGGGAACATTTTGCCACAGTAATGTTGATAATGTGCACTTTATATGTAACTGTGCATTTGATCTTGTGCGCTGAATAATATAGAAGTTCCACATTTTAACTTTACAGAGTTCCACAAGAAATCCAGCGATCAGACTAAAGTCCAAAGTCGGTGTTGCCTTCTGTTCAGCTTTTTTAATTATTGTGAAATGTCAGTTATGGAAACTTTTAATACTCACCCCTGTGTCATTTGTATTTCATCATGTCCTCTCCTCAGATGTACTGCTGTGACTGGATACTGTGTCTTAGGCTCAAGACTCTCAGTGAACATGAATAGCTTTTTGTTTTAGTTTATTTTGTAGTCACTCTGTTCCACGAAAAGAAGCAAAAAAGTACAAGTTTCTGACACTTGATTGATGGTGAGGGATGGAAAGCTTCACTTTTAAGGAGGAGCTGTTGCTGTCGGTCCTATCTTCGGCTTTTGTGACATCTTGAAATGGCAGCTCCTCCTGTGCCTAGACCGGTCTGAGCCTGCGTCAGACACATCGCAACCTCTGTTTAGCCTGCAGCAGACAGGAAGCGAATTAAAGGGCAGATACTGAAGAATGTGTTTTTGGCAGACTTGGGATACCCATTTTTGAGTTGAGCACCTGAAAGCAATATATTGTACATCTTGCGTCTTGACAGGAAATTAAGAAAATCAGGAATTCTTCTGCTTGTTATATACAATGTTTTTTTGTTTTTTTTTCTACTCTGCTGTTTCTATCGAGGTCTTTAGATTTTGCTAGGTAATCAATAAAAACTGTTGTGTTTGATACGAGTCAAATGCAAAATACATTTGTGAACTCTGTGACAGTCGGAACAATCTAATGACGATGAATGTCTTACTTTTTAGTGGTCAGGTGTGGCCATGCCACTGGCTCTGATCCCCTTGAGTTCTGTCTTGTACTGTAAGAATACCTGTCATAAATGTAATGGTCATATGGGTTTTGCCTGACAGTAATTATTAAAAAGACAAAATAAATTTGAGACGGTTTGATTGTTTTCATTTTTCGAGGGAATGATTTCTCATTCTCAAACGTGAGTGGTAATAAGGTGGCTTCGTTGAAGTTATGAGCAGCTTCACAAATTTAGCTTCGTGACTGAGCCGAGAGAGTAAAGTATTAGTGAAATAATCAGGTTAGCAGATGGATACACAGCTGATCTGAGACCTCCTAACCTCTAATGCTTTCTTAGAAATGTAATCTGGTCCAGCAAAGATGCTGCTTATAATCAAATGTAAAACTCTTTCTTACCAGTAAATCGGGTGTGTCCAGAGGGGGAGCATAGGGTGGCACCAGCCCCCATGAAATAGGATTGGCCAACTCTATTAGATGAGAGTATGGATAGGATAGTAGTACCATTTACTCTAGTATTCTACTGAAGTATAGGTTTAATGTAGTTTTTAAAAAGTATTTCTATGTTATGCTACTTTGTGCTGTTACTCCACAATATTTTGGATGCAGTTATTGTACTTTGTACTCCATGCCATTTATTTTAAAGCTTTTGTTACTTATTATTTTGCAGATTAATTGCATTATTATAGAACAAGCTACCCAGTTACATATAAGTAGTTAAAATTATCAACAGCCGCAACATTAAAGAGATATATACTCATCAATAAATCACAAATATAATGTATGACTAGTGCAACTTGTGCACTGTTAAGCTACTTAAGTAGGATAAATGGAAGGGCATCCGGCGTAAAAACTGCCAAATGAAATATGAGGATCCATCTGCTCTATTCATCCATCTTTACCCTAAAATATAAAGCGCCTTGAGGCGACTGTTGTTGTGATTTGGTTTGATAAAATTAATAATAAATAAAATTGAATTGAATCTGCTGTGGTGTCCCTTTGGGAAACAAGGCAGGATTATAACTTTTACTTAAGAAAAGCATCGTTTTCCACTTTGCAAAACAGTTGGATTACAGTTATGTTTTAACTCTTGCGTAGCACCACTTTTCACTTAATAAATCTGTAAGAGGACACAGGGCAGCACATGAGCCCGAAAATCGTGCCCAGTGTTTTCCACGCCACTTTTCCACACTGATTTTGTTTCTGATTGAATATTCCGATTTCCTGTGTTCCCACCTGCTTTGTTCTTGGTACCCCCCTCCCCCCCCCCCCGCCTTAAGG
>VVAS01076907.1:0-12744 GCA_015103295.1 Ptychochromis oligacanthus
GACGGAGAGGTGAAAACAACATTTCTATGATCTTTTAAAGCTTCTGTATTTCTTTTTAGGGTCTTGGGGAGAGCAAACTGGGAAACAGCATATTCACCTGGCAGCTCCTGACTTCTTGGAAATCTGAGCTGATGCTGAACAGGAAGCAAGTAAGTTTCAAGAAAATCATAAAAATTCAAAGAATTTCCTCAGTGTGATGAAAAACACCGTTGTAACACAGAATAACAAAATGTTTTGCACAATGTGGCTTCGCCAACACTGTTTAAAGAGCCACAAAACTCCACCCATGGTGACCACATAATTTGTTTTGAGTCGGTACTTTTCCTCGTGACCCCTGCTGGCTGCCAGTGACTGACCCCAAACCACACCACCATGGAGAGTGAATTTTTCACGGCTGTAATCTGTGGAGAGTGTGCCATCTGACACGGCAGGCGTCCAGAATTTGACCCCAATAAAAACAGAGTGTAAAGAATTCTTTTCTCTGGCTATGAAGTACTTTTTGTAGCCTGATATCTTGAAAAACATTGAAAAAAATCTGATGTCTGAAATCAAGCTTTATCCAGAAGATTTCATTTAATTCATGATCATGTTTCAGGACCCGTTTCAGAGACTGCCCTCTGAGTTCCAGCAGAAGCTGTCGGAGGAGCAGGGGAAAGGCCTGAAGGCCTTCCTCGCTGTCACGGATGTGGACACTTTTTCTTTGGAGCTGCATGAAATTCTTCTGCTGAAGACGAGCAACGTGGTGCCTGACCAGGCTTTCCAACCACACTGGGAGTAAGAGTGTATACCTTACCAAATGTACCATTTGTGAGATTAGTTATTGTAGGAGGTAACACACCAAATGGCAAAACAAAACACCAAAACATTTGCATTACTGACGTTTGTACAGCTGAGATTACCCAGAGGCTATTTTTTTTCTAGTAAGTGTGCCTTTTGTTGGTTTAAAGATTACCACCCTAGTCTAAAGGAATCCATTGGTTGTAGACAGCTTTAATCAGAGGAAAGCGTGGAGGTCTCTCCCCTGGGATTTGGAGCCTTTTGACTTCCAGGAGCAGAGGGTGACCCCTCCAGGCAGCCATCTGTCAAAGGAAAGCAGCTTAAGTTGTATTCCCTCAGCCACAGGTCATTTCTATTGAAGCAGCAGCAGCAGCAGCAGCAGCAGCTGAGTGGGGAGGTGAATAGGAAGGCTTAAGGGTGATAACAATGGATGCAGTGCTAACAGTTGTTTTCTTCATGTCCTCCCTCCCTGCTGTCTGCAGCATCAGGTCCACCTTAGAGATCCATTTGGAGCAGAAAGGCCTTCCACCTCTGCTGGAGCTCGAGTCTTTACCAGAGGAGATCACGCTGGGACTGGGCGCCGATGTGTGGAGGGCAGCTGTTGAGTTTAAAAGGAGATAGAGAGTGGAAATGTTTATGGGATGTTCAAGTGGACTGTCAGTAATTGTTCATTCCGAATTATTAGCTAGATTCTGATTAAATGTGCCTTTCTGTGATGTAAATATTGTAAATAATTACATTTCTTAAATTTTCTATTATTAATTATGCCATGTGCAATCAGTGGCCAATCTAATTAATGATTGAATAGACCTAATATATGTGAGGTACTTCCCAGCACTTTTTGAAAAGTTATTTCAAACTTTCATCATCTCCAGTATCAATAGAAACCATGACAATCACTTATACATACAAAGCATCAAAGTAAGAGGAGCATCAAACAGAAAAGAAAAACAAATAAATGGAAATAAAGAAGTGATAGCACAGAAACAGGCTCAGTTGATTTTAAGGATATTGCATATTTGGTGAGGAAATCATTGTTTTATTTTCCTTGAATACAGAGAATGATTTTTTGGGGGGGGTTAGTGAGAAATAAAACTGGATTATTAAAGAAAAATGTTTAACATGAGGTGATCAGTTCTTTATCACTTTTTGGTGTGGAAAATCAATGAAAAATCCAGAAATGGAGCCCTCCTGATCTTCAGTTTTCACACTTTGCACATTCCTGCCCAATCTGTACAGCTCTTTCATTTTGTATACAGATGATAGACATGTTTTAGTTTTTTTTTATTATTGCAGATGTGTCTGTTATATATTTATGTGTCTTAACTTGAATTTCTTGCTTTGACTTTCTTGATGTTCACGTATTCTTGTTAAATGCACCAGAACACTGAGGATAAAATGTTATAATAACCATCACAGCCATCATTACTAAATGGTAAACTGATAGTAAATTCAGTTAATAGTTTTGTTTACTGTAATAATAATAAAAAAAGAATTAATAATGTCTGCTAAGTGCTTATTAGTTGGTTTGTAAACCATCTATGAACATTATTTAGTCGCAATGTTGCAGCTGATGTTTAGAAAACTTCAGAAATTGTTCATAAACACTGTGCAGGGCACCGCTGAATGTTATTTGGATGGTTTTGATAAAGTTGTTTTATAGTAGTCATGTGGAATGTGCGGTGAGGACCAAACCGAGTCTAGAACTAAGATTTGCCACTTGAAACGCCACCTGGCACTTATTTGGGCAGTTATTTTGACATAATATCTGAATTAATCTGATTAAAAAACACACACATAAAAAGTTCTTGACTTTGTCCTAAATTAAAGTTTTACAAGTCTTTCCCCCCTTGAAGTTATACTTCTATCACCCTCTTTCTCATGTCTCTTATAATGTCTGAGCAAACTTTCCAGTCAGTATTACTAACAAAACTGCTGTTGATGCAGGTTATGAATAAACCCTTTATTCAGAAGTTTATGGCTCTATTAAAAGAAAACTTTAGCTAATGGGAGATTAAGTTGGGTCAGCTCTCTCTCAAAGAGTATAAAAGCGGTATGTGTGCACGTTGTTTTCTAATAACTTGGGGAAAATGTAATTTTTGCCTTCACGCCTCTTCTTGCACTGTCAACCAAACCGTGGTTTGAGACGCGCCCCCTTCCAAACCCCCACCCCAAATACGCGCAGCAGACAGGCGTCTCTGGCCAGCCAATCAGGTGAAAGAATAAAGAGGCTTTATTTTGTTTCCACCAACCGGAGACATCCAGGGGCGGCGAATGTCAGTGTTGTTGCCACAGCGATGGTGTTAACGCGTTATATTTGTGCTGTGAGTCAAGCGGAGTACTTTCACTAGTTATCAGAGGATTGTGTTGGGGAAAAAAACAACCGTGAGGCGTCCTGAAGCTCCTCAGCTATGGTACCATCCAGCTTTTAAAGTAAGTAGTAACCGCTGACGTTACTGCTTTCCAGCCTGCGTTTTTAGGAGGCTGATGGGAGAAACGGTAAAGAAGTGAACTGTTAGCTGTGACCAGACTTCATTTAAATAACAACCGATTTTATTCCTCTCCAACTGAGCGACATCACGGCTGGATTACAGCTGTTAGCTGAGCCTGTCTGCAAAACCGACGCAGTGAGAATGGATAAATTATTGTGTTTTAATGAGCCTAAAGGGCAAAACGAACCGATTTTCACAGGTTTAGCCAACAGGGGAACGAAGCTTATGTAGCTGAAATATCTGCGTTAGCTTAGTGTAACTAACGCTAGCCTGTGGAGGCTTTGTTTTGCTTCAGTTTCTCGTATATAACACCTAATTTATGCTTGTTTTTTTGTGATTGGCTAACGCAGCTAATAAACACACACCTGCCAAAGTGTCGGCTTATAAAGGTAAACTTTAACAGAACCAGGACGCTGTAGCTTCATAGCTCAAGCAACGTTTTATTTATAGTGTTACCTTCTCAGACTACATGTTAAACATGTGGCTGGTTCATGGGCCACATACTGTATGCCCCTGTTTGACGTTAAATGGGCCGAACCAGTCAAAATATAAATAAAAGGGCTGTCACAGTATTAGATTTTTACTAACGATTATTCTGCCCCCCAAAAACCCCCACTATACCTGTGATATCGCGATATTTATAGACCAGGGATTTCATTAGAAGTATTCAAAACTGACAATATGACAGGTGTTATTCTTCGTTTATTGTTGGGGGAATTGCAGCTGGCTGTTGGTGGAGAAGGAGAGGTGCATTTCCAAAAAACCCAGAACTATTGATTTATTCATCCTTGAATACCAGTAAATTGCAACACCCCTAATGTATATGCATATAAATCGCCTCCAAGTAAATCCCGTTTCTTTTATTGTAACGACACAAACAATGAAAATATTCACGTTTAATGAACCATCCGTTTACAAAATGGATGATAAAGGGCACACGTTGGCAAAATACGGCCCGAGGACCAGAAATGGTCCGTCTCAGGCCGGCCATCCACATCTTAAAAAGACCCTCAGAGACTCAATAAGACCCGTACTTTATCTAAGTCAATGTGGCCCTCGGGAGAAAAATGTTGCCCACCCCTGATTAAGAGCCTGAGATATGTAAGTGCTATTTCAGTAATATTTTATAATAATAATCTATTTTTCTGCATTCAGTCTACTTTCATTACACTTATATAATCTGCTGAAATACAAAATGCTTAGATGTTAAGATTTTGGAAGGAAGGAACTATAATAGTTTACTTCTTTTTGATCCAAACAGCTTGTGGAGCTCTAGAAATGCTTTACTCCTGTGTAGTAATGCTGGAGTAGGCGTGCATTTTAATTATAAAATTGGACTTATTAATGCAGTTTTCACACTTTGCCGGGCAGTATTCTGTGTTACATAGTCAGGACCAATTGTGAGTTTGTACATCTCTCTGTTTTTGAGCTGCCGTAAAAATAGTGAGCGGTATTGTTGTGGGTTACCATGGGAGACAAAGCAGTCAGAAGAAAAAGTGACTGTTACGTCCTTCACTGTTGTATTTTCACACGTTGAATCCTCAGGGAAATGGCATGTGTGGCTAAATGTGTCGATTTAACTCTATTCCAGGATTTTGAAGGATGCATACAACACGCAGCCCTTCGTCAATCCCCACAGGTGTCTCTGGAGACACCCTGGACCTCAGCTTGTCAGGCTCCCAGCTGTCTATGTCCAAAAGGCCCAGCAGTGCGTCTCCAGGGAAATACTTCTCTCGCTCTGTGTCGGTCTCTGTGGCGGGCGACAGCAGAGGCAAACGCAACACTTTAGTGAGTCACAGATAATCAAATCAAGATGCAGGAATGCTTGTTTCTGAATTCTCTACGTAAAGTCTTCAAATCTTTTAAATCCGCAGAGCGACGCTAGCTTCGGCAGCTCCCGATCCATCAAGAACCTGAGGCGGTCCAACAGCACGACGCAGGTCAACCAGCAGGCCAACATCAGTTTAAGGTGCACAGACACTTGCATAAATGCCTATGAAGCAAGTTCAACATACCAAGATATCTTTTACTTATTTGGCTTCACTTACCCTAACATCAGCAGACAGGGTAAGCAGCCACATAAAAGTGGTTCTCAGCTTGATAAATCAACCCAGCTTTTATCAGTCTAGCTGTGAACATGTTCACATGAAGGGGACGGTGTTGGCAGCATCTTACTGGCAGCAGAGTTGCCGATTTTACAAAGGAAGAGAAACTGTAATATTAAAAAATATGACAAGTTTAAACACATAATAGAGACTGAAAACAACACAGATGCTGCAGACAAAGCAGCAGAGTGTGAGTGTGTGTGAGAGGAAAAGTATCGTGTTAAAAGTCTTGTATGAATGTGTGTGAGCTTTACGCGCTTTGGTCAGTAAGACTGGAAAAGACCTACTACAATAAAGTTGACTCTATTTGAAGCCAGGAAAGAAAGCTGAATTTGTACGTTAACAGACTTATAAGTATTACAGCTCCATCATTAAGATAAAAAGACAGTCGTATACTCCATTAAATTAATGTTTAGATAAGACAGCTTTATTTTTTTATTCCTTCAGCCGCAGCCCCAGTGGTGTTGAATGATCTGAGAGTAAAGAATTAATAGAAAAGCAGAATTGAAATGGAGGCTTAGGCTACATGCAAATTTGATACAAAGTCCATAAGTACAAATAGATGCCTTATTTTAGGGCACCTATTTGTATTATCACTGCCTATTATTTTATATTGAAGCATATAGAACAACACTGATTTAAAATTGTTTGCAGCAAACAGAAAAAAAGCAAAGTTTATCTTAAGAAAAACATTAGATGCTCTTAAACAAACTTTAGACTCTCTTACTGTCCACACATCAAGGTCTAGGGGATCTTTCAACAATGCTGACATTATTTTCCAGAGAACTGACTGGTGATTTATACCTGTTGATCTCTTATCTGAGTCATAATGTGCTGGAGAGCAGGCTGGGTCTGCAGCATAATTTACCCCAGTAAGAAATGAACCACCTTCGTAACACTGAAAAGGTGGTTATTAAGGTGGTTCATAACCAACTTTTATAACCCGGGGTTAAACCTGGAATACAATGAATACTTGATTACAGACCTCTGTTTGTAATACCACACTGTGCTTGTACAACATTTGCAGCATGACAGAAGTATTTCAGTGAGAAATTTCTTCTTAGGATCAACCCAGATTTTCTTTGTTCTTATCTCTGACATTGACACACTGGAGTGTATACAGAACATTTTGTACTGATCCACATACTCTGCTAATCAGCCTCAGGGAAAACTTGCTCTTAGGGTTTGTTGGATCATCAAGTGATCATTCTGCTAACACATATGCTTCTGAAATATGAAGGACATGTGTTTGTAGACAGAAATGAATGTGTACATCTTAGATAATGTGCAGTCTTGAAACAGTGCTTGTTTTTCCAGGAACTGACTCTTTTGCCTTTGCTCTTTAAACCAGAGTGCCTCTTCAGCGAGCAACAGCTGGCAGCCCTGAAGCTCCAGCAGCTCGCACAATGGAAATTTTGGCGCGCCAGCTCCTGCATGATAAAGAGCAGAGGGGTGCCGGGTGGCTGTTGCCGGGGGTTGCAGGGTGCAGGGACTCGCTTTGTCCCTCATTAGAGGGGGAGGGCTGGGACCTCTGGGGTCAGGTTACCCCCTTCCATCGGGAGACAGCGAAAGGAGAAGAAGTGTGTGTGCGCACGCTGTGGTTCTATTGTGTGGCAGCTGCCGCCACCCCCTTCTCTTCCCCTCCCTGCCTCCGAGGATGCAGAGCTGAGGGGCTTTAAATTTAAAGACATTCTAAACACCCCCCGCCCTCCAAAGGTCTCTGGAGTCTTTTAGGGCTGTCATTGGGTCACTCACCACCCCTCTGCCTCTCCGCTGCTTCCTCCTCCTAAAGCAAAAAGTAGAGGAATGTGCAGCCTGAATAGTGTTGTCAGATTTCTTTTCATTGGACCAGCTGGCTTCACCCCCCTCCCTCAAAGACACACACGCTCATTTATACACTTACACAGACAGAAACACCAGCAGAGGCCAGGCCAGACAGGAGGTCACCCTACATCTGTTTCTGTGCCTCCTGTGTGACAGGAGGGCTCAGTCCGTAGAGCTATTTGAAGGCTGCACGACGAGCCGTGGGATCAACATATGCATGCATTTACATGGAATCCATAACCTAGTCCCCCCCCCCCCAGCAGACGGTCAACTGCTACATATTGAATTCCAGCACTTGGGGCTACAAGAGAAAGGGATGAGACCCATTTCTGCAGCTGTCATTACAACATTTATCACAGAAGCTCCCACTAAAAGCCACAGCTCAAGTTTCTGCTTTGTGTCACTGTTAAGCCCCATGTTGCACCCAGAAAGTGCTCTCGCCCTCATTTATTGACAGATTTTAAAGAATTTTCCTGCCTTACAGCTTTCGTGTCAGCCTTTTTTAAAAGCACGTTCAACCAATTAGCAAAAACAAGCAAAAGAAGTTCACATCCTCTTTTAAACTATAGGTAGTAGAGGTCTAGCAAAAACCAAAACCACAGTTCAGTTCACACCTCAATTTTTCTTTAGAGGGGATGAAAAACAAAATTCTTTTTACCACTTCACTCATTATTTAAACATTACAGCTTTCACCAGACTAACATGCTGAAGCCAGGTATTAACAGCTCCATATGGTCATCATGGATCCGCGACACGTGTCCTAATTTTTTTTTTCACTAACATATTAATGTGTCATGTTATAATGACAAAGTAATCCGAGTACTGCTTTGTAACACTTCTCTGTACACGCAGGTGTTTTTTTAGGATAGTGTATGTTTGTGGTTTTGGTCTAACCTGTGGCTGGTTCATGTTTTGTTCAGTCAGGACCAGAGTGAGGACTACTTAGCCCTGTTTGACAGCAGCTCAGATGGACGCAAGAAATTGGCGAGCCTCAGCAAGACCTCACCGGACAGAACTACATGGAACATTCTGGTATTTACCATCAACCTCACTCTCACTCTGTCATCATATTTATTTTGTGTTTCCCACAGACATGGTCCGGGAAAAGCTTGCACATGTGCATATATGTATGGCTCCTTTCACTGCTTTTTTAAATGAATTATTTAATATTAGTGGGTTTACCTTCTTCAAAACTTTTATTTTGTCAAGTACTTTTTGACAAATAAATAACTGATCAACACAATCAGCACCCTGTCCTGTGGGTCTGTCATCCTGCTGATGTATTCCAGTTCCGCTGTCTTGGGCTACTGTTGGCAACTGTAGTCCTCGTTCTGCCATCGCTACCATCACAAGGTGCAGTCCAACACAGTGGAGTTGGAGTATGTCCAAACAGAAGCTCACTGGAGAAGCAGCTAATTGATGTCAAGGGCTGCAGTAATAGTGGCCTAGCTGGCGAGACAGTCTGTGGGTAACACCATACAAGATGGTAAGACCCAGGGCCAGCTGGTTAGCAGTGACTGAACTTTTAAAATGAGGGCAAAGGAATTGCCCAATAGTTAAACATCTGTATATGATGTCATTCTCTCTTAGATGGATAAAAAACAAACAAACATACAAATAAAAAAATTAGTGGGACGCCCTGGAAACGCGTATATCCACTTGTTAAGTCAGATGTCACTATCCAGTTCCAGGTCCAAATGCTCCTTCAGTTCTCAAATTCAAACAAACACTGAGGTACCACTGAGAATTAAAAACGGTCCAGATTCTTTCAGCTCCAATAAACTGATCAGTGGGGCTGTTCTCCCAGGTGTTACAATAAAGTTTAACGTCCAGGTGTCCATGAAAATGAGTATTTACAAGGTTTAGGGGTTAGCTAGACAATGTCTAAAGATGATCTACCATGCTCTGACTGAAGTATTTCTAAAAAACTAAAACATGCATCACTGCTGTAACTTGAAGACAGAAAACTAAATATGAGCGAGTTGGTTGATGTTCGTGAGTTAGTTTGGAGAGTTAGTGAATTTGGGTAGGTGACGTATAATGTGTTTCTGAGATGATCCATCCATAACACGAGGCCAGTCATTAATATGTTGCTGCGTGGTTTGAATTACTCACTATGAAAAAGTCATGACCCTAATCTTCATGCCCACACTGAAATCTCAGTCGGCTCGTAATTTTTTTAAGAAGTATTCAAACATTGAATTTTCTGTACCGTGAATTTTTTTTAAAACTTTGTTTAAAGACTTGCTGCACATGAATAGTACTAATAAAAAGCTCAAGAGACCGAGAATGACAACTGAATAGTTTGGGGACTCGTGTCTGTTCAAAGCAAGGGACAAAGCACTGCAGCACGTTAAAAAGACGAGCCTCATCCAAAACAGGAGACACTTAACAAGCAGATACCTTCCAGTCAACAATGCTAAGTAGTTAAAATGTGTTGCAGCTAACCATCTCTAATGAAGTCTTTGTGTCTTTCTAAACAGTAATGTACATTTTTAGGTTTTGCAGTATTTTAGGATATAATGACTGTTTGTTTTCCATATCTAAGGACGACCAGCCAAGAGCTTTCCCCTTGCACTCGAGCTCCCGCAGCACCAGCAGCATGGAGTCTCCCACCAGCCTGAAGAAAAGAGAGCCTGGCATCGCTCTGGCTGCCACCTTCACCGCCAACAACAGGTGGGCCTCGTCTGTCTCACACACACACACACACACACACACACACACACACACAATAGTCCAGGTGTCTTCTTGCACTGGTGTATTCTGGATGTTTAGCTGCTTCTCCTGTTTCATATCTGTTGATCCCAGCAGCTGATACTGCCTTCAGAAAATTCCACCCACACACTCAGAATTTTTCTTCCATGAAATATATCAGGAAAAAAAAAACTGCGTGGGCAGAGTTTGTAATAGGATAAGAATCTGTGTCATAATATGTGTCAGTTACTTTAATGCCTGTAGGAGGATGAAGTGGAGGAAAGATGGGTTTTGCGAGAGTGTCATTGTCCTGTTTTGTTTTGTTTTTTTCCCCAGGAGCAACAAGGGAGCTGTGGGTAACTCTGTCACCACCATCTTACACAACAATTATTCAGAGAAGCCGCTCACACCTAAAAGCTCCAACCAGAAGCCGTCCTTCAAGTATGTCCTGAAATTAAATAGCTGCTTCCTCACACGGCTTCAGTGACAAGTCATATATATTCTTTACATTTAATACTGCTGCAAGTATTTACTCATTCAGTTCACAACATAAACATCTTGCTTAAAATATTTGCAATCAAATTCTGTTGTTTTCAGGACAGTTTAAGTTTTTGATTTTCCACTTTTCTGTCAGTAACATCCTGAAAGCCACAGCGAATGACGATGTGTCACTGGAGAACGGCTCCCTCACCAAGTCCCAGAAAAATTTCTCCTCGGCCTCCAGCGCCTCCAACAACAAATCCCCAGTGTCTCCTCAGCGCAGCAGCCCTGTCCTGCCACGGAGGAGGGAGGTGACAGAGGAGGAGGCTGAAAGGTCAGACCCACAGAACAGTGTTTCCACTGTGTGCATGCTAGCTGTCCTGTTGTTGTTAGTCTGGATGACCTGTAACTACCTACCTCTAAATAGTGGTAAAACTGAAGTTATGGTATTTGGCCCTAAAAACTGAAGAAACTAACGACACACTTTAACTCACTCAATGTTCTCCTCTTTTGTCTCTTTGCTTTCCCTTGTTGTGAATTTGTTTTATTTATTATATTTAAATATAATTGAAGTGAATTGTTAGTGTCTATTCTGTGACTCTCAGCACTTCTCTTCTGTATCTGCAGGTTTATTCAGCAGGTGAACCAGGCAGCGGTCACTATTCAGCGCTGGTACAGACGCCATGCCAAGAGGCGACACACTAACCAGGCAGCACTCAAACGCATCCTTTGCAGTAAAAGAAAGGTATCCGTCTGCCCCTGCACGCTGCCTTATGGCTCACTTTTTATTCTCCATGGTCTTAACTGGTTTTGTCTTTCTCTTTCTCTTTCTCTTTCTTCTGCTGCTGCACTCACACTATCTGCATCTTTCCCGTCCTAGGAGTGGGAGGAGAGAACAGAGGAGGAAAGGTGCCTGGAGCAGCAGCAAAAGAAAGACGAAGACAGGAAACGGATTCGTGAGGAGAAGGCTCGTCTTGCCCGCCTCGCTGCCATCCAGGTGCTCACCTCTGATTACAAGACAGTTTTTATTGTAGTTGCATGAAGTTAGGAGACTGAAGTGTGTTTTGTTGGACATTCATACACATATTTAACAGAGACTTGCTTTTAAAAATTCCAGTAGCAACCACAGAATGCATATCAAAGATGGATGTAGCCACTGTGAGGTCACAGACTCTACATTTTGAAGCTTCTAAATTAGCATTTTTTGCTGTAAAGTTGAACATTTTAACATGGGATTCTATGGGGATTGAGTTGCTTTTGTAGCCAGCCAAGTGGACACCAGAGGAACTGCAGTTTTTGGTACTTGCTTCATTTTTCAGCCCTGCAGTTTGCTGTTTGATTGCAACTGTCTAAGATGAAAAGATCAAGACAAGCAGAGTATGCACAGACCACAAGCAAGACCATCTCTATATAAGAAAGCAGGCTTTGTGGAACCAAGCCTGCTTTGTTACATCTTGCACTGTTATGTGTACTGTAGATGTATCTGACCAGAACCCCAAGACTCTTGAGTGATACACGGTTTTATCGACGGCATTAGAACATTGTCCTTAGTCTCCCCCTGGCGGTCTGTTACAGGAGCTGCAGCAGAAAAGAGCACAGAGGGCTGCAGAGATGCAAGCAGATGTGGAGCTGGAAAACTCGAAGCAGACCGGTGTGGTAGGACGTAAGAAACCGCCCAAGATTTCCCCGACCAACAAAAGTCCAGCCTCAACGAGCAACAACAGCCCGATGTCACCCACAGATGTCAAAACTAAGAACACAGGTCCGTATGTTTCTCCTCGTTTAACTTCACAGTCACTGTTAATTTGTTTGCAGCTATTCCTGAACTCATTATAGGACACAATCTCTCATTTTGCGGATTCCCTTTTCATGTTTCATTAGCAAATATTATAGAAAGGGATTTCTAGTCACTGAAATAAACCTCCTGTAAGAAACATAGTTCTTGTGCACAAAAATAGATTCAGTGTAGAAGAAAGTCCCGGTCGTCATCATGTCCAGGAAAGCTTTTTTATTAAACACTATATTTTACATTTACCTGCATCCTTTTCTGATTGCCAGAAGAGTGTTATACCAAACATGAATAATGTAACAGGATTGTGTTCATTAGTAATTTGTTTCCACAGACTCCAATTTGAATATTGTGGCTGACTTAGGTGATCTGACCTTCAGAGCCATTTCCCCAGCTTTGTCCAGTCCCAGAGGCTCTCAGTGTTCCCAGGTACTTAAATCTACCTTTCATACTTCTGTGCTTAGGTTTTCAGGTCATTGATTCTTTATATCTTACTTTTAATGATAAAAATGAAAAAAGAAAAGAAAAACTTTTTTTTTTTTTTTTTTTAGAAGGAAAAAGAAAAGAAAGAAATTTCCTTGGT
>VVAS01076926.1:5189-18454 GCA_015103295.1 Ptychochromis oligacanthus
CACACACACACACACACACACCCACACACACACACACACACACACACACACACACACACACACAGATATACACATACTGTAACCTCCCAGCTGACAAAAACACATAAACACACACATGCAACATGAAGCTCTGCCCCTTGAGACTTAACACACGCTCAAATACACACACTCAGACCACAGAGGAATTTCCTACTTTCATATAAAACTGATAATGGGATGTGTCCCAGCGGGAGTGGAAAATCAGAGGTGACTTACGAGCCTCCACATTCCAGCCTCACACACATACACAGCTCTTTTTCTTCTTCACACACACACTCACACACAAACACACTCATTTTAACACCTCTGGGAAGAAAAGCAGAAAGAAATGGGGAGAGAGAGAGAGCGGAAGTTTGGCAGGGAGAAAACAGTTAAGTTTCCATGTCCTCGTTGGGCCTCTTTATTGTTTTTCTTTCGTTTTAACAGAAAAGGAAGGGGAGGCACCTACAGAAGGCTATTCCTTGGAAGTCAGGAGGGCCTTTTCGAACATGTTGCTGCAATGTGCACTGCAGTTACTGCGAAGAGGTGAAAAAAAGAGAGTGTCTCTGGAGACAGACTGTAGGCATGGGAAAGAAGGAGGAAGGAGAACAGAGGACAGAAGGGGTACAAAGCAAAAGAAAAGAGAGGTGAGACATGGGGAAAAAAGGAAAAGGGAGATCCAAAAGTAGAGAAAGACAAAGGAAAGAACAGGTTGTATAAGGAGAGATGAAGGAAGGAGAAAGGAGCAGGGGAAGATGATAGGAACAGAGGGAGGTTGAGGAGGAAAAGAAAACAAAGAAAAAGGAGTATGGTGGGTGGAGGAAACTGGAAAGAAAAGTGAGACAACAGAAAAGATTTCACACCTAAGCACCTCCATCATCAGCCATCAGTATTTTTTCTTTTAGTTCTTATTTCTTCACTTAATTGGACTTTCATTACTGCCTCTAACTCAAACATCCAACCATCCTTCATCCCTCTATCCCTCCTTCACATCACTCTTTTCATCATCATCTTAACTTGTCTGCATCCATCACTCCCTCTACACCTTCTCCCACCTGTATTTGATCCCCTGTCACTCCCTTCATCACCCCTTGCGTCTCCGCCATTTCTTCTCTTTCATTTCTCCTTTTTCTCCCATTTATGAATCACTCTTTTCTTCCACTCCTAACTCTTCATTAAACACTCCTCCCATCCCTCCTCATTCCCCATCAGTCCTTCGCCTTATTTCATTACTTGATCACTCTCCATGAATTTTTTAATCTTTCTACATCTCCATTTTGCTTTAATTCTTCCCTCCATCTGTCTTTCAATGTTTCCATCTCTCCTTCCATCAAGCCCGAATCCCTCAGCAATTATTTCCTTTCTTTTGAAACTCCATCAACATCCCTCCGCCCCTCCATGTATTATTTCTGTTTCATCTGTCCTTCGCTCTAGCCCTTTTTCCTCCCTCCATCTGTGCAACCATCTTTCCTGTCATCCCTCCATCACGAAGCTCTGTTCGCCAGGCGACCAGAGGCTATGATATGCTGCCACTACCTGCTGCGAGTGTGTGTGTGTATGTGTGTGTGGTCCTGGCAGTGTTTGTAGCACAGAAGGTGTAAGGGGCTTATACCTGCCGAGAGAGTGAGAGAGAGAGAGAGAGAGAGTGAGTGAGAGAGAGAGAGAGAGAGAGGGAGAGATGAATGTAGAGTGAGGCGTAAAACTGGACGTCAAGGTGATACAGCCACCTGTCCTGCTGGAGCACATGCATGTATGTGTGTGCATGTGTGTGTGAGTGTGTTAAGGACAATAAGTGGAAACCTGTAATGTTAGTTGATTTGGGGTTGACCAAAGAAGCACAATTATAGGTCAGATGGAAAGATGGATACACGTCAGGGAGAAATAAGGGAAAAACAGCATCTAATTTGCTGTAACTAACTGTAACACTCCACCCACTTAAACTAACAAGCACAAATATTTGTAAAGAGGCTGGAAATTATATGTAGTAACTTTACTATATTCTTAATTACCCCGCGTGAAGCATAAACCATCAGACATAATGGCAAAGTACGTCATTATTTACCTCTCAAAGGCTTAATGCTAGAGGCTTACTTTGACAGTGCAGTCATATCCATTGCATAGGCTATTTTTTTTTCTTTTTCTCTTTATAGCCTTATAGTTGTTTATAGATTAAAGTGACACTGTTGTAGGATACATATCCTGATGGCATACGTTGTCCTGAAAAATAAATTATACATGTAATTTAATTGTTCATTATAAAGTTGAGATTATTCAAGCATTTTCACACAAGAGGACCGGGCAAACCAATGATTGGCAAAGTAGGTTACACCTCATGGGGTTAATTTGGTGTTGTTTGCTGGAAATGCAGTTCTTTTAAACAGACCATTTAGTAATAATCAGCAGCGTTACTCTCAAAGTAAAACGAGATGTCAGCAGTAATTATAGTCTTCATTTGAAACAGTATTAAATTCATGAAAGAAGGAACTTCTTTTTTAGTTAGGTTTTGAAGTAGAAATAGATCAAAATACCACAAACAGATGTAGTTTTGTGTATCCTCAAAGGATAATTCTGGTCATCAGCTTGCAAGCTTGGTCCATATTTACTGTCTGTTACTATAACACAAACTGAGTTAGACATAACTTGTTAAAAATCACAAGTTCATTACCTGATTTGGACCCATCTTGCTGTCACACTTTACACACCACCTCCTGGATTTGACCTCATGCAGAGATCTGTTTTGGTTTCCAAACTGCGATTCTTTTACCACACATATAAAAGACAAATGTGGCCACTGTGACATCAAACATTGGTTTGGGGACTTCTGCTTGAAGCTTGAAGCTGAGCATTTTGGCTGTCGCCATCTTTGCTTTTTAACCTTCCGAAATGCGAGCTCTTGTTTGGGATGCATTTTTAATTTCTCCTAGCCATTTGTGATTAGTTGGACCTGATAAGTACATAAACTAACTTCAAACAGGAAGTCGAAGCCACATACTATGTCCACGTATGGGAACAATGGGTTTATTTTACAGCGTAACACGACAAAATCAACATTGCTTAACACAGTATAAAACACTACTGAGCAGAATGAAGAATAAGGTGCAGAAAAGCCAAACTGTAATGTCCCCATATGAGGACGCAGGGTCTCAGGAGGGTAAAAGCAGGCGTGACAACGAGGGATCGTTCTGACTGTGAAATCTAACACAATGGGGTAGTGACTTGACAGTCACAAGGCAGCCATGTCCTATACCATACACTGGTTTATCTCCCATATTACTGCAAACAGGAGCATAATTTACAAAATGAACATCATGTTTTATTAAATAAAACTTGAAATCAGCTATTGAGACCATAAACTCATCAGGAAAGTGTTTACTGTGGACACATATCAAGTGAGAAGTAGGGTATTCATCTCATAGACTTCTGTATACTGGACTTCTTTTTTTGCAACAACTTGAGCCGCCCCCTGCTGGTCACTAGAAAGAATGCAGATTTAAAGCACTAATGCACAGGCTTCGCTTTTTCAAAAACGGAGGCTAAGTTTGTCGTTTATATGCATATACATATGTGCCAAACCTAAAAGACAAAAATAGATAATAACATAAAAAGGACCAAATAAAGCGTCATAATGCTTTACCATAGTGCGTTTTCATTAGCAATGTTTCAGGCACCCTCACTAGCACTTTAACCTCTGAATAAAGTGACTTCAGTACCGTATAATGTATTGTTTTGTATTGTTTCTTCAAATTCTCAAACTGAACCCCAGTTAACTTGGTGTCATAATCAACAGCTATAATGGTCAAAAATAGGAAAATTCACCTCAAATTGTAAGAAAATGAAATTTGTTGAGTATGAATGTTGTTTCTTGACCCTTTTTTCAGCTACTTAATGGACAGTAGTTACCATTTCCTTTAATTAAATTATCATGTCATCCTTTGCTAAGGCCATCCATGTTGCAAACTGCTGTTTCCTAACTTTGCATGCTGATGATTCCATCACCAGTGCTGTATGTGCATTCAAACTAGTCAAAACATCATTTCCTGTACAACAGAGAATATTTCTGAGAAACAGTTCCAGGACCAAACAGACTTTACCAAGCAACAGCCACACAACACGGACAAAAATAAAAGCAGACAGTGTGTGATATTCTCTGTGTGGATGAGTTGTTTCTGCAGGATGATTTTCATACTTTACGCAAATGAATAGCAACCTACCTGGAAGGAGCTCAAAAACATTCAGAAATTTAGAACTCTGCACTGTTATCTGGGCAAATGTCAGCTCTAATATGAATTCATGTTTTTAGTGGGAAATGAGTTTAAAAAAATATGACAGATTTTCCTCACTAACAGCCATCTGTCATCAGTAATATGATGACTAAAAGTTTATAACCCCAACTTGCTCTTCATGTGGGGAATGAAGTGGTTACGGTGAATAAACCAAGTTGTATAACGGCATATTTCTGGGAAGAGAGATCTTAGAAAATTCTCGTCTTCAGACTCACAACTCCAACAAAATGCATTTAAATGAACAGTGTTATCTGCGCTGAAGCAAAGCAATCAAATGTGGCCTTCACCCACTCACCCGCCTCCAGAGCATCACACAGCACATGCACATATACACATGCACACGTGCACTGTAAACACACACGTGCACATACCAAGGCAGAAGCAGCACACTTCACTGTCTGAGAATTTGTGAATGGAAAAATGGTTTAACACACTTGGCGGCAGAGCGGCAGGACTTCCTACGCTTCAGGACCAGAGGGACTGATCGTCTCTTGGTCTGCCTGCCTGTTCTGACTGTCACTCTGTCCATCAGTCTGTCTGGCTGTCTGTCAGACATGTATTTGTATATGAGCCTTATCAGTTGTACTAAATGACTGTCTCAGAATTTGCCTTTATAGTGTCTGGCTGTTTTTGGCTGACTTAGAAAGACAGTTCTTTTTCAACTTCTCTGCCAAGCTTTCTGTCTGTGTGTCCCCTTTTGTATTTATTTACCTGTCTGTCTGTCTTTTTCGATGTGTTTACTTGTCCGTCTGAATGTCAGCTCGTCTGCCTGCCTCTGTTTTTGAGTGACTTCCTATCTGTCTGCCTGTCTCTCTTCTTAGTTCCCAATCTCTGTCTGCCTGACAGCCTGTCTCATGTTTATGTCTGTCTGTCTCTTTATTTGTCTTTCCAGCTACAGTATTTACCGGGCTGTCTTTCTGGAAAAAAGAGACACGGGACTGCATCTTTTCCGCTGTCTCTTTGTCTGTCACTAGATTCAGACTGTGTAGAAGCTGTATGGTGTAACAGAAACCTACTTGTTAAAGCTTAAATGGGACCCGTTATGCTCATCTTCATCTCCATACTTTTTATTCTTGGATTTTATTAGAATGATTCACAGTTCAAAGTAATCCTTAAATCTCTTTTATACTGGGCCTTAGTGCAAACCCTCAGTTCATCCACTGTCTTTCAGCCCTTCTCTCTTTAAGCCATGTTCTTCTGATTGGGTGCCCCTGATAAACAGAAGTGGAAATGGCCATATTAGGGATATTCCCTCTCTGTGACATAATACAGATTCAAGAGTAGAAAAAAACGTGAAACGGAGCATTTAGAGCAGTCTGAATCCTGAGCTATTGGCTCACAGGGATTGCTGGTACAAACACTGACCTCATTATTTAAAACTTTGGCATTGTTTAACATGAGCATCCGCCCTTTTAACAGTATCTATATGACAAAAATAAGGAAAAGCACAATAGGTCACCTTGAAAGGCATACTAAAGATTAAAAGAGATCCTAAACTGGACCAGGCATACTTAAAAATATTTTCCAAAGGCCAGAGAGGAGGCTGGTAAGGAAATGAGATGACGAGAAGATGAGGACAGGAAACCAGAGTGAAAGAATATCAAATAAAATATATCAAAATAGAAGTCTTTCTAAGGTTAAGCCACTTATAGACTTCACTTCATTTTCAGAGAGTAAAAGCTGAAAGAGGTATAGGAGGGAGAAAGGAGAGAAAAAGAAGAAGGATAAGTAATAAGACGGTGAACACTTTCAAAAAGGAGTAAGAAGAAGCAAATAAAAGAAAAAAAAGATGACATTAGGAGAAAAAAGAGGCAGAAAAAAGCCCCGACAAGGAAGCGCAAGGTCACTGTAATCGCACCTCTTTGCTCTGACAGACAAATGGCTGTGGGTATATGTGTGCATGTGAGTGTGTGTTTGTGCTGTGTATACTAGAGTAACTTGTTATGCAAGGGACGTCCCAGCGGCAGCGAGGGAGACATGAAACATAAATACAAGCACACACACGCACGCGCACACACACACACAGAGTTCAGCTTGTTTTCTTGTAAATCACTGTCCTCAAGGCTGGAGAGGACAAGCACACCGGGTGTGTGTATGTGTGTGTTGTGGTGGCACCCCTCGGTTAATGGAGGGAACTGACACCACTGTGTGAGACAGTCAGCTGTCCAGTGTGTGTGTGTGTGTGCGTGTGTGTGTGTCTATTAACAACAGCACCCTGGGAGGGAGTAGAGGCTAGATAGATAGATAGATAGATAGATAGATAGATAGATAGATAGATAGATAGATAGATAGATAGATAGATAGATAGATAGATGCAAAATTTGTGATGAAGTACTTCATGTCACAGTCACCCTTGTCACACACATTACCACACGCTGTCATTCACTGCTGCTGCAGACGAGGACATCCCCCCTGCTTGGTTGCTACATACACAAACACACAGTCACACACACACACATACAGGAAAGCACCCACTTGACAGAAAAAGAAAGCAAGGAAAAGCAGGCAAGAAAAGAGAAAGAAAGAAGAAATCTGAATATGGACAGACTTTGAACCAACCTGGCCGGCTCTCCTTTTCTATCACCGAAAGCATTCCTCTGTTTTCGCACTCCCTCCTTCCATCGCCACGGAAACAGACACACCGACCGACCAGGCCGACCGTCTCTCTTTCACACACATACACATACACACGCACACACACGCACGCACACACACACACACACACTTTCTCTCGCATGCACACACAAGTTCAAACTCCCATTATGAGGTCCAGTTCGTCAGCAGCCACCCATTCATCCATGCTTCCATCCGCTCCTGTGTCCGTCCGCCACTGCGTGTGTTTACATCTGAGTGTGCTCAGTCGTTCAGCAGGCAGGCATGTGAGCGTGTGTCGCTGTCGGGAGGTGTATGTCTCTCTCTCTCTCTCTCTCTCTCTCTCCCTCTGTATGTGTGTGTATGTGTGTGTGTGTGTGAGTGTGTGTACAGCAGTGGGAGCCCTAGAGAAACACTCCTCTTGCCACAGGAGTAAAGCCCAGGCGTGACGCAGAGCCAGAAATAGATGGAGGGGCCCCAGCAGGGGGGAGGAGGTACCGGGCCAACACATATGGCACTTTTGCAAGGACATCCAAACACACATATAGATGTACAGTATTTACTACATATATAAGAAGAAAATTTAAACGTACAGGTGAAATTTAGCCTTGAAACTGATGTACATTATATATACTTTTAACGAGTTTAGTGTGAATTTTGTTATTAATTTTATGATAGTTGGATAATGATTCTGAGCTAAGGAACTACAACAAGTGCAACTGGATGTAGTGCATACAGACAGCCATACATATCAAATCTGACACCAAACAACTTATCTGAGTTCCCGTCCCTATACTTAGTGTGATGACTCAAAATAAAGCATAAATTAGCACATCACTGCCACAGTTTAATTTCCAAAATCCAATGTGCAGGCTTGACAAAATCTACCTGCAGACTGCACTGTAAGCACAATGTATAAATACTAAAAGGGAAACTGTCTGAGCAGAACAAAGAAAAACCTAACACTGCTGTCACTGTACCTGCTTGACAAAATGCAATGTCCTTAAAGTAACAGACACAATCTGCAACGTCATCGATCACATCTGACTTAGTGGCAAGCCTTGGCAAATCAATCATACTATTATTGCATCCAACTATGTCTGCTCAAAAATATGCACATACCTGAGTGATGTGCACCTCTGATGTACCAGATTCTATTGGATGCCCTGTGGCATTTTCAGTCCTCCCAGCCTAAAGGCAATGGGTGTCTCCTTGAGGTCAAACATGGATGAACAAGCATTTCCTCTCTCAACACAACTTAGATATTTAGATATTAACTCTTATACTGCATTATGAACATATAAAAAACAAACACTTACAGCTTTCCTATAATGTTTTCCTTATTTTTTGTCACATACATAATGTTACAACTATAGATGCTCATATTAAACATGGCTAACCTTTCAAATAATGAGGTCAACATATGTATGAGTAATCCCTGTGAGGCTTCAGACTGCTTTAAATGCACAGTTTCCAATTGTTTTTTCTACTCTTGGCTCTGTATGTTGTCGTATGATGTCATAGAGAGGGGAGATCCCTAATATTTTCACTTCAGGCACACAGATCTGGGTATGAGCACAGAAGCCCCACCCACATGCTGTTCAAATCTTCTGCTTAGGAGAGGCAGCCAATCAGAAGAAAGGTGGCTTAAAGGGAGAAGAACCAGATAGAAAATGAACTGCTTTGTTCTAAACGCTCAGCCTACAATGTTTTTTTCTACTCTCCGGCTTGGCTGATGTCAGCTGGAGGGGATTTCCTTATAAGATCATCTAAGGCAGAGCCTGTGCTGTGGCTCTGAGCATGGCAAACCAACCAATCGAACTAAGAAAGCAGCCATATATTTCACTGGTGGATCCTTTGTTTAAGTGGAAACTTTAAACATATTAAAGATATGTTTAAAGTTTATTTTTGAAACTTCCACAAAGGCAAGAGGAGGAAGCCGGCAAGCACTGGGTTGTGTTTGTGGAAGTGATGTGAGGGGCAACCAATCAGAAGAAAGTGTACTTTTAGGGAGGGAGGGGCTTTAAAGAGACAGGAGCTAAAAAGGCTAGATTCAGACAAAGAATTAAGTTAGGGGCTGCATAAAAACCCAGTATAAAAGCTACTTGAGGGGAGTCCATGAACAAAAATATATATTAAAAAAAGTTATAAATTAGCATAAGTAGAGGTGTAAGAATAGATATAATAATCCACATACAGAGGCACACATAAGAAAAAGCATAAGCAGATATATGGAATTAAAAAAAAAATGCATACAAGCATGAATGAGCCACATGATGTGATCACACAGGGACTAAAGAATCCACATGCACAAAAGAGTAAATACACAGAAAACATCCCTCTATGCTCTATGTGTGTATATGTGTATGTCACTGGTACCGCAGTCCATCCTGGTGTGCAGTGAGAATACTAAACCTCAATGCATTTGATATTATTCATGCATGCACAACGGGCCAGCCTCTGCTCAGTGTTTACATGTACTTACTGTGTTTGTATAAGTACTGTATGTGTGTATGTGCCTCACACAATGCAGTGCATTTGCAAATCCCAGCACTTTGCACCCTGCGCCTGGTTTAACACAGATGTATACACTATGTATTATGTATCACCGGACACACATATACACACACACATAAAGATTTATGAATTATGTACATCTGCAGCCTGCTCTCTATAAATAGTCCTTGTTGAGGTTAACTTCACACGAGTCCCTAAGTGCTTTTCTTTTAATTAATAAAATTACATATTCTGCCAGATTAATATTTATATTTTAATTAAGCAGCAAACAATTCATGGTCTTTTTAATGTTTAAGGAACAGAAAACACAAAAATATGGACACACACTTCCTCTAACTAGGCCAGATAGATGTCTGTTCTCTCCTAAGCTTTAACTGCACATTTATAATTCAGTGCTTTATTGTTGACTATCAGCTATCACACAACACAGACTCGTTAACGTCTACACACATGCATACAGTAACACACATACATGGTGAGTAGCAACTGCTGGTTATGAAACAGCTGTTGAGTCGAGAGAGCTCTGTATGTATCCGAGCAGTGAGAGTACAGCTTACATAAATACTTGATCATATCTGGATTGCTCTCAGTCTGAAAATGTATAATCCGCCTTGTTAGGATCACTTGCCATGAGGATGGAGCAAGAGAAAAGGAAGAGAAAGACAGAGGAAGAGGGGGGAAAAAAAAGAAACTTGAAGTGTCAGAGCGTCAGAGCGGGATGGATACAAAGCTCAAAGCACATCACTTGAACACATCGTTCATCATAAAACAGCATTAACATTCAATAACTACAGTTCCCAGCAGGCTTGGACACCCCTCTGTTTCCAGCATTGTCATGCCACATCATGTTCGCATTGTGGGAGTTAGGAACATTCATGCATTATTCCAGTATAATAATCCCCAAGAGCCACACCGCAGAAATGCTGTCTAACTTGTCCATATTTATCATGTTGTCTCTTTGTAGCAGTCCCCTCACAAGTTAAAGCATAAACAATCAAACTCAGCAGCCAAAAAAGCTCACTTTAAATTAGATTAAACAATTTCATTAGTGATCATTTTATGACTTTTTGTTGATTTATTTATCAACCTCAGTTTTTTTTTGCCAAGCAGGTTACTGCAGGTGATCCAGATTCCACTTAGCTTCTGTACAATGCAATGTTAACTCTGAATATGAAAGAATAAAATGTTCAAATTCTAATTTCATATACTCATCTCAAGGTGTCATATCCTGCAGTTTTGCCAAAATCACTGGCATCTTACAAATACACTCAAGGTGTCCTCTGGCGTAGGAGTCCAGACGCTCCAGGTTTTCGCAATAATGAGGCAGGTCATCACAAATAGATGCTTGCCAAGGACTCATCGGCATTAAATTAATACGCCCAACAGTTCATTTTTCAGTGTATGCAGTTACTGTAAGGGATGCAAAACACAGCCCACCCATATACTGACAGCCAGACAATCTCCTTGCTCTTATTTTGTTCTGCTAACCACTTAGCTCTGGTTCTTACTGCCTAGTGTTTTCCTACAGGCAGGCTGGTCGGGTGGGCAGCACGTTGGTGCAGTGATTTGCACTGTTGCCTCAAAGCAAGGCAGTTATTAATTCAAACCTCCTGGTCAGCAGGGCCTTTCTGTGTGGAGTTTGGATATTCTGCCTTGTGTCTGTGTGGGTTTCCTCCAGGTGCTCCCAGTCCAAAGACATGTTTGTTAAGTGATTGTAAATTGGCCGTAGGTGTGGATGTCAGGGTGTTTGGTTGTCTGCCTCTCTATGTTAGCCCTGTGAAGGACTGGTGACCTGTCCAGAGTGTACCCTTTCTTTCACCCTATGACAGCTAAGCTGACATAGCTCCCCCACAACCATCTGTTAAGCAATTAAGAAAGTGGATGGATGGACGGACGGATGGATGGATGGATGGATGGATGGATGGATGGATGGATGGATGGATGGATGGATGGATGGATGGATGGATGCCTGCCAGGTTGCCCCAGTGACGGTCCTCAATGTCATTCAGCTGTCTCATCTCTCTTTTCCCATGATCAGACTCCACTGTCTTGAACTGCAGCTGGTGATGGTAGCTCAAGTTCTGCTCTGGAGATCCGCTGCAAGCTGGAGGTCCACTCTAACCAGAACCCGCAGTAGGTGGAGAGCAGGTGCTGCTAAATGAGCTCGTCAAGGCTGGACAGTAGAGCAGAAACTACTCTCGCCAGATGCAGTCCAAGGCAGTGCTCCACATAAGTGCATGAGCATACTGTAGGTGTATAGACACATGCAGTGTAATTCTGTGGGAAATACTGCAAAACATAACAGTTAAAAAAAGCTAAAGTAAGGAGCAAGTTAAACATAACTAATGAGCAAGAAAGAACAAAGCCAAACAAAGTACAAAACAAAAACCTCCCAAATGAGGCATGAGAGAAACTTATGATTTCTAACAGGACCGCCTCTTGGCACCTGGTTTTACTGTATCTAGTGCTTCAACACACAACAACATATATCTCTTCAACTTTAGAATGGTTGTATTCTGCACTTTGGTTTGGGAACGCATTGCCCATTCTTGACGCCACCCAAAGGTCACTGATTGATATGCTGTTTATTCAGTCGGCAGAAATAGCCATCAAAGTGAAAACGCCACACCTTTTTCTTAGATCAACGATGTGGTCGGTGATTCAGAGGGATGGAAACAGGTTTTAATGCAACATGAGACTGCTTAAAAACGGCTGATACTGAAAACTAGACAGTCCAGTTAAAATGAAACACACAAAACCAAAACCTGCCTGTTCATTTTTGAACTTCCAGTAGCCATCTGCTAAATATTTGCATTTTCTATCCATTGGATATGTTTGACTTTACTGCCTAAGCTTCCCATCATCTTAAACTGCCATTGAAGTCAATTAGTTCATAAAGTCTTTATCATTTGAACACTTGATGTGGTGTCTATTTTCCTGTGCAACAGAAAGTGATATGTTTTGTTTATAGTGTATTTGGACTGAACAGAGGAAGGGAAACTGGACCAGTAAGACAGTTAAGCAACAATGAAAAGACCAACACCTACAGACACTCAAATTTAAGATCATCCCATTCATGTTTGACCAACAGGTGGATTCTGGGAAGTGTATTATGGAAACATGTTCACCAAGCAGCAAGGAAAACAAAACAAAAAGACTGAGGAAGTAATAAATGATTAATTTAAACTGCATAAAATAAAGAGTGAAGAGGGAAGTGAGCATGATAAATGTGAGGTGGAACAGATGAGCGTTCAGATTATCATATAGGATGTAGACCGTGACCTGATTTGGATCCCATAATTAGGGAAACTAAGAACAGAACGTAAACTGCTGAACGGAGGCCGTTTGTCTTCGTGGCCATTACAAGGTCCTGCTCACTCTTCTTCTTTGTTAATGGGGAATATTAATTTCCTGTATTCCATCTTTACTGCATTAATATTTGATGATTAAATATGGCCAGGAGCGTCTCAGGCTCATCATCGGCCAGGCTCTGTCTAGGTCTTTGTCTCTCTTCTGGTTTACATTCAGTCTCCCAAAAAGTGTTTTATTTCTGTCTCCCTTGTTGTAGCATTTATCTTTTACTTTTTGTCCTTCTCTGTTTGTTTTATTCAGTCAGTCAGTCAGTCAGTCAGTCAGTCATTATCAACCCTTGAAATGTCTTCTTTTCCAGTCTTTCACTTGTTCCCTAGGAATTATTCTCTATCATGGGTTTCTTTTCTTCTCCTCTCTGTCCTTCTGTCTTAAGCCTGTTTCAGTCTGATTGTTGCCAACAGGATCCCAGGGCTTAGCTTTCACTTCTTTCCATGAGTGACAAGGCATAATGTGGATCCAGCCAAAAACTCTAAAACTGGGAGG
>VVAS01076933.1:2292-12490 GCA_015103295.1 Ptychochromis oligacanthus
TAAATGCCCCAGACAGAGCACAGAAAGAGTTTTTTTTTTTTTTTTTCTCTCTCTGATTTTCAATGTTCCTGTCCAGGGTGTACCCTGCCTCTCGCCCTTTGCGTTTTAGCTTTCTGTTCAGCACTCCTTGAGTCACTAATAGAAACATTTAAAACCCTTAGCGCCACTGAATACTTGAGGTTATTAAGTATGAACACAAAGCCACAAATAACAGTAATCAGTTTTATCATTTCTGGCTGTAGTGCTGGTAGCTGCTCTCTCTGTACTGTGTATTCACTGTATCTAATAGGTCACAGACCTTAAAAGCAACACCTTTAATGATGCCTGAGAGACCCCGGCTCATTTATACAGACCAGAATTTGACACTGATATGAACTCGTGAGCTAGCGATGTCTTCAGTTCACTCAAGAGTCACTCAGAAGGAAAGTTAATTTGGTTCTCAATCATCTGGCTCCTGTGACCACATTACACACAATGGTCCATTATCAGTTTCTCTGTGGAGGCTCTAATTCCAAAGGGCTGTGTGTGTGTGAGAGAGAGAGAGACAGAAAGGGTATTAAAGCAAAGAGAGGAAGATTACAATTTGAAAAGTTTATTCTGAAGTGACTGCAATAAGACAAGAAAAAAGAAAAAAGAAAAAAAAAAAACAATAACAGAAACTAACATTCCTGATACTAAAAACAAAAACCTTTAACTTTAAACAGGATTATTTGATTAACGTCACAAAACACAGACAGTACATCTTCCTGCAGAGCCCTCATCCAGCCTCTCTTTACTGCAAAGTGATAGTACAAGCAGTTGTGTGAGGTCATTAAATATTAAAACTGGTTGTGTCAATGGCACAGTTTCTGTTTGTCTAACAGACTTGTAGTCGTATCCTCAGTTACTGTAAGGCTGTGTCAGCAGGAGGGATCATATTACCCTTTCACCTCCACTATCACAGGACACAGAGGAGTGTAAAACCAGCATCTGAGCCAAGGCCTCAGAAACCTGAGCCGTATCCCTGTCCTCATAACACGAACGGCTCTTTTAAAAGCCTCTTTTAATTATTTTTGATGGCAGGGTTTAATCTCAATGAACTGTTTTTGCATACCGCTGCGTGTTTACAAGGATCAGAGAGCCATATTGTGCAACAGGTGTTCAAGAGTAGCAGCAGAGACAGAGGTTTAGTTTAGTAAAGACACATGGCCTGGTCTGCACTCTGTAATGTTAGTCTTTCTAAGCAGATCCTGCTCACGTCATGCATTTTGCTGGCGTATTAAGAATGTGACACCATTACCAAACAATTTACTGCTCAGTTTGTACAGCACATACTGTAACTGCTTCTACACATACTGTAGCTACTTTTCTCTGCTCTTATCTAAAAATATTACACAATATTCCAGACTCTGTGTTATGTAATAGTGTACAACATATAACAATAGCTCACACAGTGTCCTTCATACTCTGACCTAGAAGTGCCTGGCTCCAGATTAAATGGGATCCATGTGAATTCAGCCCTGAACCCACTTATTAAGAAACATGCTGTTTTTAACCACCACAATCTGAAAGTAAATCCAACTAAAGTGCTTTTTGTCTTTATAAAGACTCACACTTCAAAATGTGTTTATACTGAGTCTTATTAGTTTATCAGAATAATAATATGGCTTTCTTGTCAGTGTTGCTGCCTTGGACTTATCTGAGTATTTTATATGATAATCTACAAATAATGTCAGAAAAGGTTCATCTGGAGAACTTATTCTGGGGTGTAAGAGAGCAGCGTAGCAACAATGGGAAAGTACTCCACTACAAGTAGGATGTTGCACTTAAAACATTCAAGTAAACGTATTACCAGCAAAATGTACATTAACTCTTAAAAGTAAAGTTACTCATGTTGATCATTCTGCTTAAATTTATAACAACTCATCACATCGTAAACTGACATCATGTCCTGTGTGTAAAACCATAATTTATCAATGTAGTTGCTATATGTCATTGTAGTGGATGAAAAAATACAATATTTTACTTTAAATTTAGTTAGATAATATTGAGATCTGAAATATTAAAACTTGAGAACTGGAGGAAGATAAAGAGTCAATTTTTTATTTCATTTTATTTACAGTTAAATTTTTACTTAAAAGGATTATTTATTGATCTATTAAATTACTGTTCCGACCTAATAATGTTTTACTAGCTTTTGCAAGATCACACTAATCTCTATATAACTATAATATTGACTGTTGGGACATACACTGCATTCACTGTACTGAAATGGCCTAAATAGTCACCAGATCTCAATCGAACAGAGCACCTTTGGGATGTGGTGGAACGGGAGATTTGCATCATGGATGTGCAGCCGATAAATCTGCATCAACTGTGTGATGCTCTCATGTCAGTATGGACCAAAATCTCTGAGGAATGTTTCCAGCACCTTGTTGAATATACGCCACAAAGAAGTAAGCAGATCGGAAGGCAAAAGGGGGTCCAACTAGGAAGATGTACGTAATAAAGTGGATTGTAGAGCGAAACTAAGCTCTGAGTTATGTAGAGAAAGAAAGCAAACAGTTATTTTCTAATGGAATTGTGCTGATCTTCATTTCACTTCATTTTATTCAGCTTCTTAAAAAAGGGGATGGCAGAAGAAGTTTGAGAACCACTGCTATGAGGTAACAAAATACTTACTTTGTCCTCAAGTACACATTATAGTGAGCAGCAAATGAGCATTAACATTTTGTGTCATCATTATGTGGCGTGAATTGTTGAGGGTGCTATACTGAACAATTTCACATTCGGAATTACAGTGCACTGCACAACATAGTAAATAGGAAGGGATTCTGAAGCCTGTAAAAAGCATATCACAGCATTAACTCAAGCTGCTTTACATATTTTCTCTACTTTACAAGAGATTTGGATTTTTTTTTTTCTAATTTAGTCTCAATCAGGAATAGAAAAGAAACAGTCTCTAAATTTACATCATGACACGCTGCAACAGTTTAAACAGATTTACTAAATAGCTCATTTAAGAAAGAAAGAAGTTATTTTATTTGGCTTACAAAGAGATCCACATCATGAAATGAACAGTTTGTTCAGAGTTAAAAACCCATTACTCATGTCGTTAGATATTGATTTTTTCAGACAGAAGAAACACTTTATTGTTCATGACTCACCAAGAATGAGACACAATATTTGGGAATTGATGAGTCATTTGTTAATAATCGTTGCAACCACAGCTGCTTCAACGCCAACTGTAGCAACTAAATGTGCCACATCGACACTTAACGAACTCCAAATGATGTGTTATCCTGCAAATGAAGTCGAAGTCACGCAAACATTAAACAAAATAAACATGACTTCTGAGATGTCGGGAGTAATCTGAGAACCCAGCCTGTTGACAGATCTATGAGGTTTAAGGTGTCATATGGAGTCACTGGAGATTAGCGCCACACCAGTGTGCTATTACGCTGAGCTCAACCAATGAGCCCCAAGGGTCCTGTTAGTGCCAGCAGGAAGCCTGTTTGACGGGGCGAGGTCCCGCTGCAAGATCCCAGTGAAACCTGAACCTGTATAGCCCAGGTCAACTTCCTAAAAGTGAGCTGCAGAGCCGGCATCCCTGGCAGCTTCTCTCTGCTGTTCTTGAAGAAACTCTGATGACACAATAATCAATTTGTAATGGTGCAACAGTTACTACTACTTGTACTTTCTATAAAAAGCAGTAGAGATTTAACTACTAAAGCCTCTGTGGCACTGTTGTTATGATGCATTCGCCCAACTTTGGCGAAGTTTGAAGAAAAAGAAAACCTCCATTCATTTGACTTTGGAATGCATCATTCCAAGATGGTTTGCTTCAAGCTTTGTACACCCAGCATTAAATAGTCCTAGCTGACAGGTTTTGTTATGTATTAAGAGTGTTGTGTGAATTAAGAGTCCTTCTAGAAACTAAGAGATGTAGCAGCTCAGAATTTCATCTCTTGGCATTTTGACAAGAGGCCGACATAAATATATATTTTTTTTTTAAAAACTTGGCAGCTTGTAATTAAAGTTGAAACAATAACTGAATACAGACCATAGACTGTATTTATAGGACAAATGTGGCCTCAAGCTCTAAAAAAAGAAGCCAATGTGGGAGTGCCTTAAATCTCCATTCTTTATAATGGCCAGCAGGGGGTGACTCCTCTGGTTGCAAAAAGAAGTCAAATTTCTTTGAAATGAAATTACTGCTCACTTGATTTACGAACTCAGTAATGCCTTTTCTAAGGAGTTTATGGTTTCATTAGTTTCAAGTCTTCTAATCTAACCCTGCATTATAAGTATTCATTTTGTAAATTACATTCCCATTAAGAGTAAAATAGTGGATGAAGCAGGGCATCCTTTAGGGCATGGCTGCCTTGTGACTGAAAAGTTGCTACTGTTTGAGTGAATACCATATCAACTGCATCTGTCTGTTCATGGCAAATGTACAAGGACGAGGGATTTAATTCAGGGTATGGCCATTTTAAGTGGAAAGTGAGTGATATTTTGTCTTGTTGACACTGAGTTTTACTGTTAGACACTCTAAGGAGTCAGTTCTTTACTTTCTCTGGCAGGCATATTTTGTTTTAAGCCTGTTTTTTTTTTCTAACTAGAATTAGAACCCTATGTAATATCACAGTTAATTGCAGATTAACCTTGCCAAGCTGGCTAGCCGTCCAGTGCCTCTGTCCTCCAGACTGGTCACGTCCACATTCAAGAAAATAAAATGGCGATGGACCAAAAAGCAATGTTAAAAAAAAAGCTTCAAAAGTAGTAGTTCACAAACCAGTGAGTGACAGAAGATCTTCAGAATCGATGCTCTGGTTGTGAGGGTGATTTAGTTAGGCTAAAGTGGCAGATGACATTAACAAACAAAATTCACATAACTTGTTTGTTTATAAGTTATTGAAGGCCACCTAGGATTATTGGATGAGCCCTAACTGCACAGTTCAACCCTTATTTTTGTCTGAACTTGGCCTGTATACTGACTGAATTCCTGGCCCAACCAATGCGATTGTTTGTTTGTTTCTTCTCTTTAACCGTCCTGATGGAAGTGACTGCAATCTGTTATTTGGATGGTGGTCTTAATGGGCAGTTTTAGGCAATACATGAAAATTATCAATATGACTTCCTTTCTGCAACAGCTTCTATTGTGGGTGATCGCTTATATTCTAAAAGGTCATGTTACTTTAGTAGTTATAGGTTTATTTAAAAATGGAAGCACAATTTTGCAGCAGATGGTTGCTCCTCCCTGAGCCTGGTTCTGGCAGAGGTTTCTTCCTGTTAAAAGGGAGTTTTTCCTTCCCACCATTGCCAAGTGCTTTCTCATTGCAGGGTCTGTAGCCTACAATATAAAGCACCTTGAGGCGACAGTTGTTGTGACTTGGCGCTATATAAATAAAACTGAATTGAATTTAATTAAAAATTTTCCTCAGTTTCAAAGCATGTTGCAGAGAAAGAACTCTACAGGTTGTCATCTGACCTAAACCAGAGCAGTGGGAAGAGATACAGGAAGGTTTCCTAGGTCGCAGCAGCAGGACAGAGCCCGAGGCCATGAAGGATCAAATTTCAAGGTGTCACAGAAGCATTTAGGCCCTTAAACAGACTTTCTTACAAAAATTTATAGACCTTCTGCTGAAATGTTGCAGCAATAACACCACTATATGCACCAGAAATTCCACAAATATCCTATTTTCATTGATCTACACTGATGAGGATGTTCTCTGTTTCCAAGCACGCGGTGACTTTATTTTGTGGCGTTTGTATGACGTGCTTGTCTGTGTCATAATGAGCCTGCAGATCAGATTAAAACAGAAATGTTTCCATGCTTCTTGTGTTCATGTGAATGTGAGTGAGATAAGGGTGTGCTTTTCCCTCTCGTGTCATGGGAAGAATTCATTATAGATGACTTTGATTCATGTGTTGTGGCTTAGCAAACTTCCTCATTAAGGTGTTTGATAGTGTAGCTGACTCATCCTGTTATCTGTCACGCCGACCCCTCGCTGCTCTGAATGAAAGGAAAAACTCCCTCAGAGGAAAAATAGTGGTCACTTTGACGTCACGTGCTCCATGAATGATGGAAAGGCCAGCAATGTGCCTCATCCTGGTTTCTATGGTTACAACCCTCTAATATACCGTAGTAAATGCAGTGTGCAGGTGGTATGATAATGCAAAATCCATGAGGATTTATGAGGTTGTTTATTTTTTACGGCCGTGAAAACAGGTCTACTGCTGCTGTCGTTCAGCCTTTGTGGCTGCTTTGACTCTTGGATGGACACCCAGCATCAATACAGCCATGCAAAGAAGCTTAGCTATAATCCAGACAGTAGTGAGACGTCACAGCTGTTTTTCCTCGCCTGCTGCCATACTAGTTAATTTGCAGCAAAACAGCCTCCTAGTACAGTAAGACATCAAGAAACCAAACTACCAGTGTAAGACTTTTCAGCTGCTGCCCCGGCATGCGCTTTCCTCTCCTATTTGTTTTTAGTTCCTCCTCCAGCAATGAGCCAGTGAAACTGTGCTCGCAGGGATCAAAGACATGTACTGTCTAGATCCTGGTTGCTGAGCTCCTCAAAAGCGCCCATATAATCTACAGCACATTTCCTTAGGCCTGTTAAAATGAATCTCATCCCATCCCTGGGCTACCTGCAGGGCATACAGTGGATTTTTAATCACAGGGATGGGTACTTGTCCAACCATTTCAGAGAGACTCGAGAGGATCATTTGGTTATACAACTTTATTAAGTAGAGAAAGTACAGTGCGTACTGTAATTATCTGCCTGCCATGGGTCAATGTCAGTACTAGTACCTTCTGTAAAAGTGACTATTTGGGACATGGGGATGTGAGTACAGAAGAAATATGCACACATGAATTCACCCAATGGAGCTTGCTTGTGAAAAAAACAGTTTTGTTTACAGTGTAATGTCCCAAAAAACACAGATTGTATCCTTGAGGTCTAACAAAAATGTTGGCTACATTTGATTTTTTTTTGTTTTGTTTTTTGCTGTTTTTTTTTGCCAACAGTCCTCAAAAGAGCTTTTTCATCAGGTTGTGCTCATGTGAGCAAAATATGTGTACTACAAGAAAATGCAAAGATCTGTGCTGCATTCCAGGTATTCATGTTTGAATTTACTACATGGTGGAATGTATTCATTTTATGCTGTAAAATGGGTGTCTCAGTAAATTCTTCATGTTAACCAAATGCTTTTTAACTGCAGCTACACCAAACCATTATTCTAGTCCATTCAGTTTTATTTACACCCACTGCCCACTTTGTTAGGTACACCTATTCAACTGCTCGTTAATGGAAATATCTAATCAGCCAATCACAAGGCAGCATCTCAATGCATTTAGACATGAAGACATAGTCAAGACGACCTGCTGAAATTCAAACCGAGCATCAGAATGGGGAAAAAAGGTGACTTAAGTGACTTTGAACGGGGCATGATTGTTGGTGCCAAACTGGTCCGAGTATTTCAGAAACTGCTGATCTGCTGGGATTTTCCCACACAACCATCTCTAGGGTTTACAGAGAACGGTCTGAAAAAGAGAAAATATCCAGACTGATGAGTCTTGATACGGCATTCAGATGATAGGGCTAAAATCTGCTGTGAACAGCATGAAAGTATGGATCCATCCTACCTTGTATCAATAGTTCAGACTGGTTATGATGGTGTAATGGTGTGGGGGATATTTTCTTGGCACACTTTTAGGCCCCTTAATACCAGCTGAGCATCGTTTAAACACCACAGCCTACCTGAGTATTGTTGCTGATCATGTCCATGGCTTTATGACCACAGTGCACCCATCTACTGATGGCTGCTTCCACCAAGATAACGCTCCATGTCACAAAGCTCAAATCATCTCAAACTAGTTCCTTGAACATGAAAATGAGTTCACTGTATTCAAATGGCCTCCATAGTCACAACTGTGTGATGCTATCATGTCAATATGGACCAAAATCTCTGAGGAATGTTTCCAGCACCTTGTTATTCATACACCATTTTCATACCCTAAAATAGTACCCATCATACCCCAAGTAATCTTCATTTATAAAAATAAAATCTTTGAATGCTGAGGCTGCACCAAATTGATGCAACACAACAGGGAAACATTGGCCAATGTCATTACAGTTGATATCAGTCAACATAGCCAATGCTGGCCAATACTAATATTCAACCAATATACTGGCCAACATTTTATGTATGACACACAGCCAGATTCTAGCACTTTATCATATCATCCATTAAAGAAACTCAACCCTGCTCAATAATAAATACTATGTAAAAGCTTATTGACTCTTTTCTCCATCTCAGGCTCTGTCACGATAAATATGCGCTGTCTCACATTAATATTTGTATGTACACAAGTTTAAAAATGGATCCTCTGCTGTGCAATTACTCATGGCCATGGTGATGATGGCTTCTTTTATCTGCCACTTAGCTCAGAGTTATTTGAACTTAGTGTTCGTGATGAGGAAAGAGATGACAAGAATGACAATCAGCAAACATTATAAACACCAAAGGGGGTTGCGTTGGTTACTTCAGGACATCAGTGAGACAATAATAAGATTCAGGTAATCCCGTCAGTGACTTTGGAGGTCACAACAAAAGCCACAACACAGTTCACTGTAGACCATTTTAACTACATATAAGGATATATTTTCTTGTCATAGCAGGAAAAGCAGGTGAGGAAAACATTATCAGTGGCTCAAAGTTTCATTAAGTGTCCCAGTAATGTATGGAAGAGAACCAGACTGGAGGAAACAAGGATCCTGGAAGTACCTCACCAAAATGCAGTGGATTCCAGTCTGTATATAAAAGATGGACCAACTGGTTTGTGCAGTTTCGCCTTTGCCATCTTCGCTATGTAAAAGCGGGCATCTGGAGTGTGGGGCTGATCTGACTATGAAACCGAGGAAACTGCATACTCTTCAATCATAAGGTGGCCCTCCCTAAAGCATATCTAGCTTTATCATCCAAGAAGACAGCCATCAATGGCAGTAAGGATCAACCTAAGGGTCCATGTTAAAACCAGCTAAAATTTGAGTTGACAAATTTTAGCTCAGTGAAACAATTTTTGAATATCACACTGTTAATTGAGCTTAAAACAAGGAAATTCCTTGCAGCACACATGAAAAACTTGTATTTTTTATGATATTTATCCATCAAATCAAAAACACTTTTATAAAATTGATCTGGTCTCATCGACTAAAAATCTAGGAGCACATTTGGCCCATAATAATAAGTCACCTGTGAGCTCCTGCTCTCTCCAGTGAATAAGTGAGTGAGGGAAGTTCAAAGCTTTGCAGCAAAAACAACACCTTTGCTCTGACTCACAGGTGAGCAGGAAAAGTTTCAGTTTCTACCTTATGCAATAATCTGAAATATCTCAGGTTTGGGCTCTGATGTGTGGTGGAGGCATCTAGATGAATTATTCCTTCAAAAAAAAAAAAAAAAAGCTCAAAGCTTTTGCTGTGTGTTGGGGAGGATAAGGGCAATCTGTCTTCCTCTGAAATTTACGACCACAAGTCACTATCCAGTAAATCAGCCTCACTGTTATCTGCAGAAGAAATCCTATCTCTGGGTTGACTCTAAGTCCATAATCAATCAATATGAACAGGCATTCGTCTATGAGGTGCGCACGCTACGGTCAAGTGGCAATTTCTTGTGCAGCCCCGGGTCCTGAGTTTTAGTTTCAGTGGATTTTCTGAGAAGTTAATGTGAAGCAATGACAGCCAGATTCTTTCGTTGCACAGACATTTTGTCTACTGATTATATAAACCAAATTTTTTCCACTTTTGGATTTCACATTGGAACTTCAAAGCTTACAACACATTCTGAGCGAGGAGCCAAAAATCCTGCTCTTTGAAAGATGAAAGTCCTCCTCCTCTATTACTCTTATACTTCACATAAATGTCTGCCTACTTCAGTGAAGACCTGAAACCATGAGTGTTTTATGCGCTCTGATTGGATGATTTAACTTGCATTCAAATCAAAGATCTATTTATTTTGGGTTTTTTTGTTTTTGTTTTTTTGTTTTTTTTTTCAGAAAATGTGATCTGGGCATAAAACATGGGTGAGACATTAATTATCATTCAACAAGGTTGCTGTTTGCCTCCCTCTGTGGTTGTGAACATTAATGTTTGATCACAAGCTTCTTTTTGCTTTATGTGTGACATTCTGGGTGCAGAATAAATGTCATAAAGAG
>VVAS01076985.1:4312-18583 GCA_015103295.1 Ptychochromis oligacanthus
TAAATAAATATATATATATATAAAAATATATATATATATATAAATTGGATTACTGCCTGCAAAGCACACACTCACAAATTCTTAAAAAAAAAAAAAAAAGAACTTCACGATTGAATAATGTGGCACAAAAGTGTCCCAGGTAAAAGTCAGAAGTGACACACCTTTCTGAACTGTATCCTTGGATAAACAAAATAAAATAAAAAAAAAATAGATGGCTTTCAAACTGACATCAGAAGAAATTTTACGGTTAGTCCTTCTTAAAGTTTAGTGTTTACAATGTCTTGCTGATTCTGTGGAATTTAACACTGCACTCAATTTGCATTTTTATTGCTCCTCAGTTTCTGACAGGCCATCTTTGGACAACAAAGGACACAAAGTCTGGCACCGCATTGGGCTCTTGCAGGTGTTGCTATGGAATTTTTTTTTATGTATTCCTTCAGTGCTGTGAGTACCACAAATCAAAGTGTTTTCCATGGTTAAGAACGGATGCAGAAAAGCAGAATAAGTAACCAAAATCATGGCCCTGCTAAAAGCCATGTTTAGGTGAAACAAAGCTTCAAATGAAGGCTGTGGTAAGTTTATATGATGCTGGTCTCTTCCTACCTCCTGTCATCCTACACTATCAGACACTGGACACACACACTCACCTTTGATTTAGCTGAGTCACTAGTTGGTGAATCTGTAGGTAAAAGACAAAAAGACGGACACATTAGATGATTTTACAACACACGTGAACACACGTAGGAGGAGGTACAACATGTGGAAATGAATCTGAGAGGAAACAAAAGAGAAGAAAGTTGATGTTGATGAGAAGAAGCATGAAAAAAAAAAAACAGCAGACGAGACCAATGAGAGGTGAGCGAACACACACACGAGCAGACAACAGGCCATGCTGCACACAGGGACAGATGAGCTCTGCGTTACACTCAGGTCCACGTCTATATGGCATGTGACCTCCTTTCCCGAACATCAAGTCAGGTGTAGATCGACTACACAGAGTCAGCAAAGCCACAGAAGATGCTGACGGCAACTTTCATCAAAGCTTCTCTCAGTGATTCTGAGTGCAACTTCAGCGATAAACAGCAGCAGCGGGGCAGATGATGTGCCATGCAACACAAGGATGGCAAGTGGTTTGTTATCCAAGTATGACGATGTGATCCTGTGGTAACATTTGCTGATTTACAAAAAAAAACAAAAAAACATTGCTAGTGGCCAAACCTCAGGCTTTATACTAATACTAAACAACACTTTCTTGTGCTGCACTGTAAGAAATATGGCATGTAAGAGGTGGAATGGTCCAAAAAGCACATAATATAATGCTGTGAATTACCCAGCGCTAATATGTATCTGATTGACACACCAAGCCAGCACATGGCCGCATTGCATCTCAATGTCAGTTGAGATAAAATAGAAAAAAAACAAGAAGACAATAATTGTCCAGTGACAATCTAATGTTGAGGCAGCCCATTTTCCTCCAAAGGTTTTATTTGTTTCTTGTAACCATCAACTTTATTGAAAAAAAATAGCCTAAATTGAACATTAGTATTAAAAAAATAACCAGCATGGTTACGCTTCTGGTTGGAGATCAGTGTTACTGACCTATTTCTGTCAATAGAGGTACATGTTTGATACCCAAAACAACAGACAATCCTGTACAAAATCAATTTTAACGATGAAGCAATGTGAGGTGACATGAGCTGCCAGACACGGTGACACAGTGATGACAGAAAACATCTATGGAAGAAACCAAAACACAAAAAAGTAAAGGTGACAGGGGGGTCACAGAGGGGCTAGCTATATGAGAAGAGAAGACACTACATGAGAATGAGAGTGTCAGCAAGGGAAACCTATAATCAGTCCTCACCTGCTCTGTAATCTGTCACTCATAGCATCCCTTAGCTAAAATTTATATGTGTGTTACATAGCCAAGCCCCCCTATACACCCCTTACAATACAGATGGAGGCACAATATGCAGGTGCACACTGACCGGTGACGTAGAAACCATACCATGCTATCTCTCCTGTTGGAAAGCTTGCGAGACAGTAAGGAGAGACAGCGGAGAGCCTTTCAGACAGTAGCACCGGCCTGTGTTAGGTATACTCTGATAGAAAACCGGATACCGTACAGTACCGTGTAGCCGCTTCGCTTCCCCTTTTCATCACGCTTTCTTTGATTAACGATTTATTTTTCTCTCTTTGGCATTTCTTAATAGAGCTGCGGGTTCCTGCAGACTAGGCAGCTACACTGCGGGCAACAATCCTCCTTCTTCCTACAGTTCCAGCTGTCCATCACGGACATTATAGAGTCCATCAGTGACATCATGGTGTGATAGACTCCTCCCACTTGGCCTGTGTCAAGATCAGTATGTGTGAATGCTGGGAAAGCCGTTAGGACACCCGACAGAGCCTCACTAGAGACAGAGGAATCAGAGGTCGCCTTTCACTGTAAAAACATCTATTTCTGACGTGCCAAAGAACATGCCGTATTAGTGCAACAGTAGGCAGGGTAAAGAGGGGGGGGAAATACAGCCCAAATGGGAACTTTGACCAAAAGGGGGTATTAGAAGGCAGGAGGATGATTAAAAAGGAAAAGGATATCTATTAACTGCTTAACAGACTAGCATACACTGAGAAGGAGGAGTAGATTTTAAAGCAAATGAAGAAGTGAGACAATTCTTTGCATTCTTTCAGGGATGCGAATAAATAGCCCACTGAAATCCACACAGGCATTTGGACCAGCCCATTCTCAGTCCTGGGGGTCAAATAATGCCGTTTTGTCAAAGCCCCTGGCATGTAACCGCACAAGGTGTCCTTTAGTGGTAATACGTAGTACGCCGGCTTATAGCATCAAGGAAACGGGTCTGTAAAGAGGTGCATTTTAACCCACCCAATCATCTAACCTAAACCGTGTAGTTCTTAGTGCCTAAACTTAACCACTTAACCAAGTGAAAATTAAGAGAAATCATGAGTGGGCTGAAAAAAGCAATTTTTTTTCCCTGTACACAAGAACTTTTGCTGTTCCCCAGAGAGGTTTTGGCCTTCCCAGGATTGGAATAAAAATATCTTTTAACCAGGTAATCTAAGTGGAGTTTCATTTACTCAAGGATAACATACATTTAAGTTCATGAAATGGCCAGAGCTAACAGGAAAATTAAGACTTTTGTTAGGTAAGTGAACACTATATGTGGACCAGTTATGCATACTCAACCCCAAAAGCCCAGTTTGAGCTCAGGATAACCCTGCATAGCTCCAAACAAGATGCTAACCATGGTCTTGTCACTGATAACCTTGCAACTTCCGAGACTGCCACCCATACCAACCTCCATGGATATTCTAAATCTATAAAACAGCGCCAAAAGACTCCTTGAGCATCTGACAAAATGGCATTATGTGACGTCCCAGGATGAGAACGCCTTGTTTAGATTCACTGTTAGCCATTCTACCTAATGGCAACAGCCAAAAAAGCAAAAGGGGAAGCTTGGCCTGGGGCAAAAAGCAGCATCATCAACATTCGTTTCTAGTCTTAAACACAACCCGTACCCCTGGCTTTGACCATAGTGCTCAGCAGTGAAAGGGTAGAGAAAGGTTAACCCACCACAGAGTCGGCCTGTCAAAAGGCAGTGTGTTACCTGATACTTCACCCTGCGATGTGCCTGTACGGCCGATGTTGGTGAGCAGGTGGTCGATGTTGGGGACGGGCTGAGACTCCACCGCACTCTCTTCCTGGGACACAGTCTGTAAGGAGAAAGAGGAAATCTTCCATCATAAAAGCTAAAACAGTTTTCACTCACTTGTTCATTTTCTTTGTTTGACCACCAATCAAAAAGCAGCTCACAGCCATGTTAGGTGACTGCCCTGTGTGCCTAATTATCAGACTTCACTCGGGTCATCATCACTCGGGGTGGCTGTGAGCTGATGTGAGCAGCTCGCCACTGTGGCCCTCGTTCTTTCAGTAACTTTGATAATCTTCTTGTAACTCTTTGGGGTGAACTTTCCATTAACAGGATGCATGCTTAACTACCTGAAGATTGCATAAGTTAGTTGAAACCCTTTTTCAAACATGAACTCTGATTCACGTCAGGAGAATCATGTTGGGAAATTTTCTGAAGTTGTCCTTTCTCACGTCTAGCACTCATTAGAAGATATTTGCCTTTATACACGTTCTCACGATTGGAAATACTCGGTTTGGTTTAGAGGACTTTGTGGGGATTTGGCAGGTAAAAGAATTTCATGTCCAGTCCACCTGCTTTGGATATTTGTAGCTTACATCCAGAAAAATATCTAGAAAAGTTCACAGCTACGTGTGAAAACAGCTTTCCACACACTGAGATAATTGCTGTTTAATATACTAAGAGCAGGGGTGTTACTACTAGTGTGTTTTAGTTTGGGTAGGAAGCATAGCTGCACTGTTTTTGTTTGTTTTCCACAGTTTCTTCTAGGTTGCACATTTCAACAAATTTGAGAGCTCAACATTAAAAAGCATCATTAAGCTGGGGTCATTCTTTTAGAAGAGCATGATGGTGGAAAGATTCTGCGGGATGCAACTGAAAATCCCTTCTTATAGCCACTGACTAGCACCAGCAACTTTTGATGGTACAAAAGAACTATTAAAGTTCTGTTTTGGTTTTCTATTTTGATTTAGCAGCACCCACAGGCCCCCTTTTACTTGGTGTGCCTCTTTTCTTCACCTTTGGAAAACCTCTAAGCAATAAATACCTTGGCTAAACCGTGTCCATCTGGTTTTATGTTGCTTTCCTCTTTCCTAACAGAGCTGGTTTATAACACCGACCAATCCTGCAAAGTTTTTGTTTTCATTGAGTAAAGACTGAAATGCTTTGGCACTTTTGCATAATATACCATTTGAAGCGTTGAATTAACCCTTTTTTGTTGTTTTCATGCATGATTAAATTACATGTATTTTCCAACTCACTTCACTAAAACTTCCTTTTTTGTCAAAGTATTTAGAGAAGACAGCCAGAAGAAAATAATTTTATTGGCAGTTATGCCTGTACCCACCACTGGCTCTCCATTTCCATCTTCAGTGAAGAACCAGTCATACTGCAAGAAAAAAACAAAACATGAGAATATAAGTTTTCATGTTCATGTTTGAATCAGTGAGCCGTGGAAGATTTGATACTCACATTATGAATGAGGGTCTCCACTATCTTATACTGGTCGGGCATGTGCGTCACCATATGGGTCATGTTGTCCTCAGTGGTACGCACCAGAGTGGGGCCGAACACGATGGCCAGGTTCCTCGGTTCCATCTGATATAAAAAAAGGATTTTTAGTAGAAGTGGTAGTGTTATTTATCCATCTATATTGTTTTGGAGAGTTCGGGAAATACCATTTTTAGAGATGTCTGCCTTCTCTTAAACATAATGGACCGTGCAGCTATGATGTAAATATCAATGCCTCTCCTCTCAGCTGAGCTGTAATGTTAGCTGGCTACACACTTTTGTTTGGAGGATGTAGACAATAGAAAGAAAATAGTTCCTCTTTGAAACAACTCACAACAAGGTTTGTGTATTTTTTGGGGAGTAACCGCATCATGATTTCTAGATTGAGACACTGCTGTTGAGCTTTGTTGAAAAGCAAAGGATGGCCGATCCAGTTCTATTAAATTCAAAAGACAAAAAACCCCCCAGACATCTCTACAGCTGAAAAAAATGAGAAACTCAGACCATAACTGTCTACATGGATAAATAAGACTAAAGGCCAGAGGAAAAAATCTGTTAAATTTTGGGTTAAGTGTCTCTATAAATGAGACTTGAATAAACAATGACAAGAACAACAAATACCTTATTTTTCTCTGAGTTTTCAGCCACAGTTTTGAGGTGAGCTGAGAGGAACTTGAGGGTCTCGTAATGATGATCCGGTAACTCGTGGAGCTGTAAGGAAAAGAGGAGTTATATAACATAAAAATGTGGTTACTGCACTTTAAAGTTACAAAACTGCTTCTACTCACCAGCCTCTTCAGCACTTTGAGTCTCTCCACTGGGTCCTCTATCCTGTTGGCCTCTATAAAGTCTGTGTACCTCTCTGCAGGAGGCAAACAGAAGAGGTCAGAGTACTTTTCCAGACTACAGTTCTAATTTTTGACCACTAGATAGCGAGCAGAATCAACTTACCATTGGTGAACAGTGGCTCAGGAAGTTTACGAAAGAAAGACTTCAGTAAACTGCTGATTACATTGAGGTCCCTCCATTTCTGCACAGAAAAATAATTAACTTAGGAAAAGGCTCTTTTGGAAAAACAAGCATGATAGTACTCTATAGCTCTCACTGCTACATTCCTTTTAGTTTGTTGTAATGCTGGTGATCCAGAAATATAAGCTTACCCAGTTTCTGTGATATATAGACATGACATTTCAAAGATTGTTAAAAGACACATCACTGGCCAGAGTACAAAAATGTAGAGAAGACACCTGTCAGTCTGCAGCTTTAAAAGTACTCCAGTCTCGCATGAAGGCCATCAGGGAAATGCACTTCAAGGAGAGTTTAATTAAAGCAACAGCAGATCAATGAAAGGACACTCACATCGTCTTGGATGTCGATATCAGTCATGCCCTTGTTATTGAGCTCCTCCTGCATGTTGGAGATTGCAGCGTTGTTTCCAGGAACTCTATAGATGCCTGTGTACTCCAGCCCCCTCTCTTCCACCAGCTTACAGCAAACCTCCACAATCAGAGGCACAAACTGGAACACAGAGGTATGAGGGAAATGCTTAAAGGCCTATTCAAGAGCAAAACACTGTGTTCGTGAATGCACTTTATAAAACCAGCCCGAACCTTGTTGGTCTGTGCAGGAGGACAGTCATCCAGTCTCACTCCAAACGTGACCCCAGGAGACGGCTTCTTCTCGAAAGGTTTCCTCATCAGTCCCGGGATGCCCTTACGCCACGTCCCTTTATCCTTGGGTGGGCTGGTATCATCTTCACACACAGGACAAAACACAGGATACCATGAATAGAAGCCACTGGCGACACTTTAACTACAACATGTAAATTTAAAACCACCGTGAAAGCAATTTAAGACCTATTCATGCCTATTTCACAATAAGGATGAAGAAAAATCCAGCTGGTGTCCGCTGCTAAAGTTGCAGGATTTGTTTAGTGCAGAGTGGATTACACTCGAGCAGGATTATTGTGATGCTCCTGACTTGAATACAGAACTATATTGGTTGTTTTCTTTGGGCCTTTACATGCCACTCTAATACCTTTGCACATCAAGTTCCTAAGCTGAGCAGTTTCTTGCACAAGATGCAGCAGGCTTCAAATTTATTACTTTCAACAGGCATCAGACAAGCTCTAATTGCACTTCTCTTGAGCCAGTTCTCATTGAACTTGTACTTACTTGCATTAAAGTAACATTAACAGAAAAAAACAACAAGTTATTACTTCTGGAAGTGATACTCCAAACAAGACTTTTTAATATTTTTAATATCACTTTAATACGACTCTTTCCAAGTAAACACATTTATGTTAGTTATAAACGAACAGTTTAAAAAGAATTTAGTTTTTAAAAATTTATGTACAAATATATATAGTAACCATCTTTATGATTTTTATTTTCAAGCCATTTTCATTTAACTCTTTTTACCCATATGAAAACACCCTGTAAGAGTTACTCGAACTATAAAGCATGGCCTGATCTACATTTGTAGAGGCAACAAAAATAGAGGCATAGTGTACTCACAATTCTCACGGTGGCATGACTAAAACCATTAAAGACCCATCCAAAGTGAATTAAAGACAATTCAAGGCCTGTTCATTAAAAACTTTTTAAGGGCCGCTTATCCAGTTCAGGGTTGGAGAAGGGTGGGGGGGATGTGGGGTGTGTATGTGTGTGTAAGTGCGCGTGGGGGGGTCACCAATCCATCACAGGGCAAACACAGAGAGACAACCAGCCATTCATACTCATACCTATGGTCAATTTAGATTTAAATCAAACACAGGACCTTCTTGCTGTGAAGTGCTAACCTCTGCACCACTCTGTTAAGTTCATAGTCCAATGAATTTTAGACCTACCAGTTTTATTTAATACATTTTAATGTTTTAAATAATGAGAGGGGGAGGGATTTAATAAGTGTACACTTCATACCACTACTGAAATACATTTAAATGAATGAATGTATTTGGAGACCTCTCAAGGATCCATGAACATCCTGTAATAATACATTATTCATTACTTATTAAATACACTGGGAGCTAAAGCTTCAAAATGATCTTTCACTTCCACTAAATCTTGTATTGATTTTAAAATCTTACTAATAACTTTCAAAGCAATAATGCTCTTGCTCTGAAGTACATTAAGAACTTATTAACCCTTTATATGCCTGGGCCTTTACTTATATTGGTGAATGGGGCTCTGCTGGTTCTTCCGAGGCCTCGGCTAGCAAACAAAGGTGACCAGGCTTTTGCAGTCAGAGCTCCTGAACTGTGGAACAGTCTGCCCATTGAGATCAGAATGGTAACTTCTTCACTGTCTTTTAAATCTCTTCTTAAAACATTTTTTTAATTAAAAAGCTTTCACTGAAATTTAATAGAAGGCCATGCTTTTTTATCCCTCTGCTGTATTTTCATTATTTGCCTTTTATTTAATGTTTCTTGGATTTTTAATATATTATAAAATTCCTTCTGTGAAGCACTTTGTAACTTTTTTTTTTAATTTTTTTTTAAAGAAAGGTGCTATATAAATAAAGTTTATTACTGAGTGTGCCAATGCAATAGCACTGACACACTTTATTAAATGTTTATATACCATAATAAATGTAGGAAGTATTAGTAATTTATTTCCTAATTTATCACACATAAAATGTTATTCTTGTTCTTTTTGTACCTTTGTGCATGTTCTTCCTCTCCTGCTCAGCTTTGGGTGAGTGTGGACTTGTTGCTTTGGTCTCTCCTTTCCCTCCCAGCAGCGTCTGCCGTAGCGACTGGCGTGAGGGTCTGGGGGACGGCTCTGTCTTGCTGCCGGTTGGGCTGCATGAGACATGAACATAACCCTATCATTCAGAGCTTTCCAATCAGCTATAGGACCTCCCTCCTCTTCTCACTTTATTTCACCTCACCCTTACCTCATCAAGGTGTTGTACTCTTTGATCTTCCTGCTGATGAGGTCATGGCTGGTGAAGTCGGCATTCTAAAAAAGCAAGAAGAACAAAGGGAAGGAAGAAATGACGAGGCATGATATGAGACATAACAATAAATGTTTAAGTTATCTGGTGCAATCATGCCCTTCACCCCCGCCTTACAGGCCGTGACAGATCTTTACATAACCTGCAGCTATCAAGTGACAAAGGTAAGACCACTGGAACAAGACATTAGATGGTTAGGTTGTCAGAGCAGCTTAAATTTAAAATGGGGGGAGATATACTTACAGTAGGTATGTAAGAATATGTTTATATTCTTATCTTAAAACTCTTTTTGTTTCAGACTGACCATAAAAGAGCTTCAACAGGCTCTTACTTGAAAAAGTGTCACTTCTTCACGATTAGGTACAGTTTTTTCAAGATCTGACTATATGTCAAGCTGCAACTAACAATTATTTTCATCACTAATTACCCAGAAGTCAAAAGAAGAAATTTACACAGCAAAGCCTTAAATTCTGCTGTCAGAAATCTGCAGATGATCACATAGATTTAACTATTTTATTGTCACTGTGCGACTAAAATGTAACTGCGTCATCCTTAAACGGCGCATTTACGTTTGACTTCCTGCATATTTACGAAAAATAATTAAAATAGGAATAAGATAAGAATAAAAAAAACATCAGGGCATCACAAGCTAATTCATTCCTAGTGCCGGTCCAAAGGTTGGATAAATGGGAGGGTTGTGTCAGGAACGGCATCCGGCGTAAAATCGGTGCCAAATCAAGTATGCAGATCCATCCATGGTGGCGACCCCTTGGGAAATAAGGGAGCAGCCGAAAGTACCAACGATAATATGAATGTTTATAATCGAAGGAATGTGGAAAAAGCAAAATTTACAAACAAGTAAATAAAAAATATAAAGAAAAACTAACTGGAGTGGTGAATGACATAAAATTGTTATAGAACTACTGCATTTATGTGGCAAATACAGCAGCTGCCTCTGTGGCAATTAAAAATATCAATAACAGAGCTGAAAAGGGGGATGGCCCATGGCTCATTAATTGAGTATTTCCCATTAATATTTTACTTTGATAATTTGAGTAAGTACACTGACTGATGTGCAATGAAATGTACCACAGCTCTTCTGAATAAGGAGAAACACATCAGGCTTTGATTTACACATTAGATCTGTACAACTCATCTATATTCTCTCTGAATTTGGAAGCTGTGAAGCTGTTTTGTGTGTTAAATATTTTAAATTCTGTTGGACAGACGGGACCTTTGCAATTATAAATCAAATCATTATTTTTTGTTGTTTAAGTGATAAGTCAAATAACTTCCTGTTTATCTGCTCTTTAAACTACTAATGTACTCTTGTTTTGCAACAGATGTATCAGCCTGGAAACCACGCACTGTACTTCATTAAGTTTCAACAATTAATCGACTGTTAATGCAGACAACTATCGGTTGAGGAAAATGTCTAAACTTGCATCCCTGTAAGGCTGCATGCTAAAAAAAAAAGCCTTACTAAATCAAAGGAGACGAAAACTAATATGCATGAAAACCCTCAGGAATCTCTTTAAGTGAGAACTACTGAACTGCAAGCTGCCATATTATATCAATAAAATCCTAAAATGGAAAATGCCAAACCGCTTAGTCAACCCGTGACAAAGTGATAACATTGGTTATCTGTTTTTATGACTTTATCATATCTGGACTCAAAATTTTTCAAATTCTTTCAGTGTTTTTTTTGCCCCTGAGGAGACAAGCAGAGTCGCTGCACTTGATTCAAACAACCGCACTTTAACTTAATTTGTCTGCTTTTAGTGTTATGATTCTGTGTGTCTTGTGACTGTTATTTGTATAACTACTCTGTCAATAGTTTGAACACAACACTCGTACCTCCTCATCCAGGTTGCTGTTCTCCTGTATGACTCTGATCCAGGCCAGCATGTCCTCTCGGTCCTCAGCCTGGAACAGGTACTCGCAGTCCGACGTGGTCAGCCTCAGCACGTTCTTGCGCTTCGTGTCGCTGTAGGAGATGTCAATAAGACAGGACTTGATGCTGATCGGCAAGGGCTCGTCCACCGCTTGGCAGTTGGCATGAGCTTGCCCCTCTTTTTTGTCTTTGTATAGGCAGAGGTAGTTGCCTCTCAACACGGCGTACATCTGTTTCCACGGCCGCATGCCGCCTCCAACACGCTGCAGAAACACGCCATTTTAGTAATCTGAAAAACCTCCGTTATTGTTGTAATCACATAATCACTTCCTGGTGGACAATATGAGACCTCTTTTAGCAAAACTGCTAAAAGAAACTGCTAAAACAAGTGAAACAAGCAGCCGAGAAAATATAGAAGATATCATAAAGAAGGTCTTGTTATGGTTAATAAAACAAGTTTAGAGTAGGTCAGTGGATGTGCAGGTGTGTGAAGCGTGTTTTCTGTGCCACTGTGTGAGTTACAAGATATGAGGTCTATACAGAGACAATGCACACCTTGCCCTTATCTGTGTGAAGCTGCTTGAAATGCAGCAAACCCTCCTTGGTGGCATCACAGAAGACGTCTGATGAGGAATCTTTCCTGGACCCTGAATCGTCTGATGACCTGTCCACAGTCTGAAACGGTGCAGAAAACAACACAAACACCTGAAAGCCTGAAAGGTTTTGTGGGCATCAGTACAAGACAAAGTGGCTAACCCTAAAGTGCACCTGGCAGACACAGCAAATTAAAAACTCCTGCAACCTTTGAATCAATGATTTACTAAATGCAACTAATCTGATGCAACTTCTACAGCTCTCCCCGTTTTCCATAATATATTCACATTTCAGTGGGAGAAGGCTTATCTTGTGGGTGTGAATGAAGGGCTCATAAACCTCCAAGCAGGAAAATCAGATAAACCAAACAGCTGGCAGTGAGCTCATAAAAACCTACCTTTCTAAGACTTTTCAGACCAGGTATCAAGGACCTCCTGGACAGAAAAGAAAAAATGTTAAGAGAGCAGAAAGCTGAGATGTGTGAGAATAAGTGTTTAAAACTGTAGCTACAGCTTATTTCATTATGTTATATTATAGTTTATTTTTTTAAAGCATTTTTCCATAGCAAATAATATAACCTGCTACTGTAGGATTGATTTAAACATTATGTGTTAATTCTCCTCTGGTTTGGACTAAAAAACCTGAAAAAACAGGGGCTATCTTTGCTAGAAGTAAACTCTTTTTGTTGTGTAAAAGCAAAACTGATCAATCACAGGGTTGTGGAAATTGAAAAGATAGGCTACCGATAAATCCATCCACTGCCAATAAACTGTCCAGGAATGTGAACTTACAAGTGATCAGTAAGCAAATCATTTTGTAAAAACTCATAACATCTGCACACTGGTTATCGACCTGTATTGAAGTTAAACCAGAGGTATGTTTTGCTTGTGTATATCTCCATGTTTTTCAGTCTAATTTATTAAAAAATGAGACTACACTGCACTGGCTACCCTGACTACCCTAAATATTCTGCTAAAATGTGCCTTTTTTTTGCCCTGTCATTACTGATTGTAAGACTGAGTTGCAGCCACTATTATTCACGAGTTTTAATATACTCATATATCAAAGTGAAGTGCAGTAAGATTAGCTGTCAGACACCAGAATCTTGTAGCAACTTAGGTTTTAATAAACCAGTTTAAAAGTGTATTAGACCAGAACTAAAAATGAGAATGAATGTATGTTTCTCCCAGTCAGCTCTTCATTGCTATATGTGATGACACTGTCATGGGAGCAACTTACCCTCTGCCTTCTTCCCGGTAGTTATCAAGGCCTTCATCATACGACTTGGACCGCTCGGTTTTAGTACCAGAATCTGACTCAATAATTGTGAGACGGAGAGAATCTATTAAAAGAGGGTCATATAATTATTTGAAACTGTCCCTAACCTGTTGTGTCAAATTCAGCAGTTGACTAACCCCTTGATATGGAAAACACACCTTGGTCATGTGACAGCTGGCGTCGAATGAGAGGGGATGGAGAAGGGGGGCTGGCTGGGACGGTGGTGATGATGGGCGTCCCAGATATCACGGCCGAGGCGGGGATGTGTGTGCTGTCCAGGTCGATGCTCGGACTGGAAGGTTCATCTGAGGACAAAACCGTTATTTACATGGGGCATAATATTCAGAATACATCAGTTTTTAAAAACCCAAACAGAATAAAAAACAAGCATCACAAGAATACCTCAACTGGTTTCAGAAGGACGATTTAAGCAGTTTCATAACCAAACAGTAGAAAAATTACACCCTGTTAACTAGTTTTGTACCCTAATAACTTTTCAGATATTTGTTCGCTGGGTTGGTTGCCTGGTCCCAGGGCAAAACTCCAATCATTCATTGTTGATTATGGTCCAAAGCTCAAAAATTGGTATATAAATGTCTGAATCCATTTACTTTCTGGCTGTGATGTTTCAGGGCCCACATCTTGATGTAAATGCAATGGGATGTACCCAAAAATGATAGCATCCAAGCTGCACTGCTCCTCTATGAAGACATTTTTTTAATATAACCTCTTATAGATGAAAGAATTAAGAGCAACACAACAGCTGACAGTAATATGTATTCAGAGGGATGATTGAACACAAGCTAAAGAGATAAGGATGATAATTTTTATGCATGTAACACCACACCTGACTCAAAACCTTAACTCAGATTGACTTTTGTCAGAATGAAAAACTGTGTGCATGTAACCACAGCCATTGTCCTGTCATATACCTTAGCAGCAGATTTCTACTAGAATCCTGTGCATGGAGCTTATATTGTAGGCACACTGGTAACTCACCTGGTAGAGCACGGGTGTTAAACATATGGTCCGCAGGCCAGAACCAGTATGCCAAAGGGTCACTGGCCAGCTTTGCATAGCATCAAACTTGCAAAGAAGTCATTAATAATTACAGTTTTTCACTAAAATGTACTCCCACTCCTATGGTGGGGATGTCAGCAAAAGTGGAAAGTATTTCTGCTTTTTGACTCATAAAGAAGCATTAGACAAATACGTTGTGCCTCTGAAGATATGCTGGGATCAGTAATTGTAATGAACATAATGACAGCAGATTGTCTGAATGTGAAAAAAAAAAAAACCAAAAAAAAGAGACATAATATTGAATATTAAGTTATTTTTTTTTATATTTTTCTGTTAATTCATCAACCT
>VVAS01077100.1:1548-14286 GCA_015103295.1 Ptychochromis oligacanthus
GATAAATGTAGACTCGGCCCATCTCTTCCAGGCGGCCATCAGAGCTTCGTACCATGAGCATGGGAGCTCCCACCAGCAGGTCAACCATCCTGCAAACAAGAGAGGAAGATCACACAAAATCATTTAACCTCAGACACACTGACGCTTGAGGGTACAGCTTTAATAGGTTGCAGATCGCATCCAATCTACGTTCCAAGCTCATTAATTAGCTAGAAAGAAAGAAAGACCAAAACCAAAACAGAGAGGAACAATGCTACTACTCACCCATCACTGTTGATATCGGTTGTGGCCACTGCATAGCCAAAATATGAGCCCATCTGTTAAAAAAATAAAAAAAATAAAATAAAAATGTTTTTCCATTATTTTAACCGTCACATCGACAGAAGGCAAGATCATATTTTAAACAATCCAATATCCAGTACTCATGCTACTAAACTAAACTTCAGACTTGCTTTCTCTGTTACAAGAACAAAGTACTGTAAGACCTCAAGAAAACACAAAGGCTTGATGGGTTTTACAGGTAAGGTCCAGTGAAGGGCTGTCAGTTCCATTTCTCTTTCAGTTTCTGTCACGATTTTCAGACTAAAAAGCAGAAGTGCACTTGTTGAAGTGTATGCAAATTCATTCGTGATTATGTTTATTCAGCTGAGTCAATCACCAGTGTTGAAATAAGTTGATTGCTTTTCTATTCCCAGAACCATTTGCACAAATTACCACTGCACTTTCCCCTCAAGAAAACTGAGCTTTACAATATTGTGTTTACTAGATTTTTGTCTCTATTGTGGTTTGCAGTAGAGGAAATTATTTATGCTTATTATGAATCAACAAATTAAGAGCTCTCATGGGGAGTGGAGCAACAAAAACACAGAGGAAGTGAAGCATTAAAGAACTTTCTGTAGTAGGTTGAGATGGGAGTTTTTTTTTGACTCACCTGCTCACCAGTGTAGTTAATCATGGTTGTCAGATCTGTACCGTTCAGAATAGACACCTGCAACACAGCAGGCACATATGGTGAACATCTTTTTATAGGGTCTAATATAAGCACAATCCGTGGAAAGGAATTCACTGCAAAAATAATTCCCCCTGTGACAATATCGCTAAGGCTGTTTTCTTTCTTTTACTTTCCTGTATCATTCCCAAGTCTAAATCCCAGGCTTCCCATTCTAAAAGCACTTAAATGAAAGCCAAAATGAGAGTGATGATTATTAAGCGATCTTACCGAACCATAAACCATGAGTCCTTTTGGAACCCCAGCAACAAAATCTGTGAGATGAAGCAAAGGTTTCAAGGGGAAAATATATAGTTAAAGCCCAGTCGGAGGATAACAGAATTCCAGTATTGATGACATTTCCAGCTCAATAATTATGTAAAATATTATAACTGATTTCTGTTTATCTTACTACAACTCTAACATTCACATTGCTCTGTAAATGTCTTTATGTGTTTCACTTTCTGTCAACCTCACCTAATACTGTCTGTTACCTGATTTATTGACTTACCTTCTACCTCATCACCACTGAATTCCCCAACAGCAACAGAGTAGCCTGTATGACACACAATAAAGCCAACATTAGTGTAAGCTTTCATGGCAGATATATTACAATATATGTGATTTAGCAAAATTCACAAAGTTTTAATTTGCATACCTTTGTAGCTGTCATCATGTGTAGTATGGGCCTGTTTGGTCTGGATCTGGCCGTCCACAGCCTGCATAAAATAGCCTGGATAGTAAGCTCTGATAATGTCCTCCTTCGCTGCCGAGATCACCTGACCTAAAATAAGACCAAAGTGAACAACATTAAGGAGGATAACTTGGAAGGACATTTTGTGGTTTTTATTTTTATGATTGATTGATTGATGCAAGTCCAACATACCTTGCCAGAAATAGCTGCCTGGACCTCCCAGTACCACTTTGCCATCCTGAAAGATAACACCTGTGAATTACTTCAATGGAAAAAGAAACAGTTATCCCAGAAACCTGTGTTGGTTCACTAACAGAAAAATTACTTTTACCATTGTAAAGTCCGCACTGAATCCTCCTTGACAGTAACCTTGTCCACCCTGACCACTGATTTCTGAAGCACAAAAGGAGTGGTGCATCAATAATGACTTACTGTCAGAATAAGTCAAGCCATCACCAAATAATATCCAGAGACCATCATGGACACAAACATTTTCCTTGTACAGCTATATTAAAGAACCAGTGCTAATAACACATTTTAAGAGAGGTGACAGTTACCTGTACGACAGGGAGCGTACTCCACAAATTTGGTGAAATTATGGACGGAGAGGTAGCAGGTTCCCGTAGTATCAGAATGGGGTTCATCCTTCTCAGTTCGCCATGAGTAAAGAGGGGCACAAGCCTGCAGTTCACAGGAGCAGAATTGACAGAGAAAGAAAAGAGGGGGAGGAGACATGCTGATGAGCAGGGTGAGCTATTAGGTGGGAGATGTTTTTCCAGTTGCAAAAGCCACCTGGTGAACTCAGAAGGAGTCTCAAGCTGAGGTCAGTGGTGTATCTTGAGCGGGGTAACCATGAAACTCAACCCATGTCACAAGCCATACAATCAGGTCAAACAACAGGCAGCTAAACTTTGATGTTGCATGGTGTGTGTGTCTGTGTGTGTGTATAGTGAGTTGAAACTAGTGGTGAAAATTAGACTGGAATGACAACAACTTAATGGGCAGTAATGTAGCAGACAAACTTCTAATAGAGGATATACACATTCCATCAGCCATCAGAGCGAGACATCACTTCAAGTAAAAAGTTTCTCACAGTCACATGGCTCCATTGGGCTACTCTAAAAATCTTAATCTTAACAGTAGAGAGCATCAGCTTAAATTCTAGCCCCCTAAGGATGATTCTATGGTTTTACATGCATCTCTAAGAGGGTTACCTTACCAGAATTGTGTCACCATGAGAACGGACAGTGGCGCCAAACCATTGGTGGGACTTGAAATCACCTTGGTATTCTGTGTTATTGATCAAGACATTGCGATTCCCTGGGGAAATAAAGAGAGAAAGAGGAAAGACACTGAGTTACAGCAGTATGATAATAGATGCATTCCTTCAGCTGGACCTCAAGTATCCTAATTCTGCCTTCCCCTCCCTTCCAGGCTCTTGGAAACAATCTGTAAAAATTGGCAAACAGCAGGCTTTAAGTTACACTTTCTTCATACAAAGATGATCAGTTTTGAAAAGAATGGTATGTCCTTCCAGGCCACTGTTCTACAGATAGTAGTTGTCTTAGCGTTGCCAGGTTTGGACTGGACTGGACTGGTCTGGCTTAACCCTGCTGACCCTTTGCTCTGTCTGACCACCTGGCCAGTAATGCTGATCTCCCACTTCAGTGCTTTGACAGCAGCAGGTGACATGACAGATGGTTTGGGGAGTCAGGTTTAAACACAACTTTATTGGAAGACAGATGTTACATCTGTGCTGCAATAAAGAATGAAATCCTAACAAATTGATTATGCAAGGAAGTCACATCCATACTATATAGCCCATATCAGTGTATGAGCTGACATCTGTAAGTGCAAATGTGCATTCAAGATCAGCCATTCCAGAAGCCCTTTGTAGTTCTAATACCCATTCACCCATAGGCCTCGGCAACCACAGGTATATTGCTAAAGAACAGCGAAGAAGAGTGAGTATCTGTCAAGAAAAACTTCTAGGTAGTGCAAGAGATCAAGACCTATTTGGATGTGAGGAAAGAAGGCTGTGTGTTATATTCACTCTATCCATGCCTGTCTGCCTCTAGTCTTTCTTTCCAGCCAACTAGGCAGCCTGGAGCTGAGGGTGAAGGCCTACGCTGTTTCTTTGTGGAAACAGCAAAGGGGCTGGGGTCCAAGGAAAACATACACACTCTGGCCTGGTTTCCTCACAGCAACTTCTCACTCATCTCTATTTAGGCACCCACTTCACTCTCCCCTCCTCTGTTGTCAGTTTCAACATTATCTCTATTTTCCTATTCATTTTTCTTACACTATCTCACAGAAGTTTCCTTGACTATAAAGCCCCTTCTCCCATTTCTTTCCAGGGAGTGATGCCTCCCATCACCCAAGAAGGTAAGCAGAGAGATTATAGGTTTTTAATAACCCAAATGCATTTCTGTTTAATCTCCTTTTCTGGGGTTTCCTGCTAACAGTATTAATCATGGGCGAGCAACAGCCCGCTATGCCTTAAGTATTCAAAAGGGTGAAAAGAAGTGCTTTCGCTGCATGGGCAATAACATGACCAGCACTTCAAACAACTCCTTGTTACTTTAACTAATCTGCCTTAGCTGCATGGTATGTTTTCTTAACATTTTCATAACAGGAGGATTTGTTTAGTTAACACAAATGCAAATCCACCAGGTGAAGCTTAAGGCTGACCAACAACTGTGTTGGTTTGAGTCATGTTCCCAAGACAACCAAGCGTGGCATTCGAAAAAGTGTTCTTGTAATTCATACTGCCTAACCACGCTCAGGTTATCTTGCAATGGGAAAGAAAGGAAGCACATAATGGTAAGCACCTAAACAAGGTCAGCAAAGTTCTTATGTGGCAGCCATGGTTCTGTGTCACTATAATGGGTGATGAAAAGTTCTTTTTGTTGTCTGCGAGGCGACTGAAGGCAGCCAGCTGTAACCACATGGAATTCTTTTAAGATGAAAATAGAGGAGATTCACAGGGGAGATAAAGGGAAACCTAGAGAAGGACCAACAACAAGATGTCATCTGACCAAACTCCCCTGGGAGGCTGGTTAGCACGGTTTGCTGATGTGATGTGGTGCCAGTCTCTCAGGGGACCAGCAGAGCAGTGAAGGGGTCTGGAGTGCATCCATAGACTCACTGTCTATTTTGAACTGTGTGTGAGTGGAGAGCCATTAGTGGGGTTAGACCCTCTCATTTTAAGTGTGTATGTGTTTTGTGTGGTGTCAGTGGGGTAGAAGACAAATGGCCAAATTCACTCATCACATCAGCTACCCCTGTGGGAGTACTGACAGCACGGGAAGAGAGGGGGACAGAGCCATGGAACTGGTCTCTGGTTTCTTACCCTTTCCTCTTTTTTCTCATTCCCTACCTCCCATCCTGTATGTGCCCTCTCAAATTCATAGACAGGCTCTTATCTCAAAGGCAGTGGAAGTGGATGGGAGGGAGTCTCTGCCCACTTTGACCCAATTAGTTAGGCTAATTAAGAGGGCCTGTGGCCTGTTGGTCAGAGCTCAAACATACCAAGATACAGGGAGACCTCTGACACCACTTTGTTTTAGGAATATACTAGACCACTCTAGAGCCATCTTTATTTAGCATTCATATTGAAAAGAAAGAAGAAAAAAAAAATCACTGAATGTCTTTTTTATTGCACTAGTCTTTACTATCATGATTGGCAAAGAAAATACAGTCAAAGCTACAGTAATGAATTGCAGCAGTAAATGTCATTCATGTAACAGCTGCTTGTCATAGCCATATTTGCATGCAGATGTTCGTGTACTGGGTGCTCCTCCATAGCACAATGGTTTTACCATGATCCAGATGTGAGAACTGGCTCTGGCACTCTAATCTGCTCCTTCAAAGCATTTTCAAAATATGAAGGACTCTGACAACCCAGGGGACTAACCTTGACCGAGAGGCTTCATTGAATGTGCATGATATCACTCCCCGTGGCCTTCAGCCAACATCCATGTGCCACACATTATATGTTGCAAGAAAAACAGTGCTAAAATAGTGGAGCAAAGAGTACCAAGTAGTGGTGTCCAATAAAAAAAAATAAAGGCTTGTGAAACACACAGTGGAATATTTCTCCCTCTTGTCCATTAGGGAGAGTAAATTTAAGTTGCCCAACAATTCTAAGGTTTGATTTCTCAGGAAAGAAGCCAAAAGTGATGGAGTAACTGTCCCCTTCCGTGTGATTCATACTGTTTGTGTGTTTGCATATGAGTATGTCTTTGCTACATTGTTTTTAATTTGACCTGCTATTTCTTCACTTCACCATGAGTCCATTGTGCAAAACAGGCTGGCGGGTACTCTGTCAACATACTGAAACATGAATCCATTCTTTAGACAGCCTCACAGGCTTCCTCACGTTCTTCTAAACCACTTTACTTGATTTTGACTCAACTGGAGTGTTTTTGTTAAGACTGGCTGTGTGTGCTTCACCTGTCATACAAACAGGATATTTCTTTGTCTGACCTATTTGTTTATTGGTTGCTTATCTCCCTATACCTCTTGAGGCAAGGCAACACAAACATGACCTGGAGGAAGGAAGCAGTACCCTTCAAGAGCCTCTTCAACACCTCATTATCTTTTTTTATCCCCGCAGAGAAGACCCAACAGGAAAAAAGGATGATCCCATGTCCAGGAGCTAATGTAGCCAACAACTATTCAGTGGAGTGGAACAATGATCCCTTTTCCAGAAAGAAAATGCTCTGAATGCTTCAAAAGTGTTCAGAGAAGCAACAATGCTGAGTAGTTTAAGAGCAACAATATATCCAGAAAACAGAGTAAAAGACAAAAGGCATTAGTTACACTGCACAGATAACAAAAAGGTGATCTTATGAGCATTTCTCCTTAAAGGGGACCTGTTATGTCATATGCCATATGTGCCTTATGTCTTCTGTCCTATTTTAAACATGGCCGAACCTTCAAATAATATAGAAATAATAAGTTTAGCATATGTGGAAATAACCCCTATGAACCAAATGCTCTGGCTTCAGACTACTCTAAAGGCTCCACTGCAGCCAATTTTTCCCTTCTTTGCTGATGTCTTTATGATGTCAATGAGAAGGGATCCTTGATATGAGCATCTCAGGCACACAGCTCTGGCTTTTAGCACAGAAACCCCACACACCTTCAAACACAAGGTTTGAACAGAAGAAAGCTGGTAAAAAGGGAAGTAGAAGGGAGCTAAAATTGTTTATTTTAGAGAGTGGAAGAACTGATGGGCTACACCAAGTATACACCAGTACAAATCTACTAAGGATTATTTTAAACTGGAAAGCTACTCTAGTAGAGTCAAAGAATAAAAGTTAGAAATTAGCATAATAGCTCCCCTTTAAAATTCTTTGCATTTGACATGGAGCCAAAAGGCATATTAATGTGCTGCTTGTCTAAATGTCAGTCATAAGGCTTACCTTCAGGATCAAATTCGATGGTGTGACATTCTGTTTGGCTGGGGCTCCATGGACAGTAGAACACAGACCCTCCCTCTGTAACGTTGACCTGCCTTGTGCTAGCCTTGGGGGCTCCTACCACCACACTTGCACTGCAAAGGAAACAGACAGGATAGGTGACTAAGCTATAACCAAGTATTTGTAAACTTAATTTTATTACTAAACCATTGCTAAGGTTTGTAGCTCATACGCCGTTTCACACATGTGCTGCACCCTTAATTTTTTTTGTCAGAGACATAGTTTCATCAGATATTAAACAGTCTTTAACGTGCCAGCTGCCTAATGCAAAGTGTCTGTTATTTCTATTTGCACTGACATGAGAACAGCACATATAAAAGTCTGGTGAAATGACAGCTAGTGAATGGTCATATTGTGTCCTGCCTCCTGCACCCTAACCTAAACCAAAGAGAATATACTTCCAGAAGTGACAACACAGCTGATGCCAACTATCTCCTACTGTGTGCTACATGTGAGAAAGGAAAACTTCAGACAATGTCCCGACCTGATTCTCCGAACATTTTTGGTAGTTCATGTGTGGAAAACATCTCTAACCTGACCTTAATTAAAAAATGCATTCCAGAACTCCCACCTGAACAGCTTTAAGCATGATTCAGTGCCCATTTGAAAACATCTTAACAGGTTACGGCACTGTTTTACATAATCCCATACAACCACTGGAAACTGCAGTGATGTTGACAGACACATTCACATTCCTTTGTTTGCAGTAAGACATACACAAGGAGAAACACTTGCATGGTCACACATGCTCCCCTGTGGGCCAGATTCAATAGGAAAACAAAAAAGCAGACAGGCTAAGTGGAGTCACACTCTTGTTTCTACAGCTGTGATGCTAAACTTCAGTGTCCTTGGAGCTACACTGTACAACTACAAGAAGGGCAGCCAACCGAGAACAAACACAACCAAAAGAAAAGAATAGTGAGGTTATAGGTGAGCTCCAGACAGACTGCCAAAATAAAATAGATGAAGAATAGGCAGGGTGATGATATGTAAACTGAGATAATCAAGACTTAGGCAAGGTTAGGGAAAAAAACTGTCCAATAGACAATGTGCCTTAAGTGGAGGGCTTAGCCATTACCTCATTCTGGATCCACTTGACCCGACAAGCATCACAGAAATAGTTGCAGGCATTGATGTGGGTACAGGAGGCATGAGACCACTGAGACCAGACGGTGTCTAGGGAGCTTAAAAAACAGGAAGAGTACACCCTTTCCTGCCCTAGATCTACCAATAGTGCATGAACGTTTACATTTTGGCTAAACTTAGTATCCTGGCCCTAAGGGTAACTGCTCAGTAGGGTTCAGAGGAAGACGGGAGGCTCAGTATGAGTCAAACAGCAGTTAAATGGTGGAATATTCCAAGGACCTGTAATCCACTATAATTAATCCCCCTGGAATAAAACCATAGACGATAAGATGCAGAATGTTACAGGGTGCCTTACGGGGAAAAAAAAAAAAGAATCTAACAGCAGTGGCCCAATGTGTAGTGGTGGTCAGCACAAAGCTTTGAAATCATTTCAGCATCTATGGTTTTGAAAATACATCTATGGGAGAACAAAGAGAAGGTCATGCCCACACTGTTACTGTAGTCTTAATACCTCATAAGCATGTGCAATGCCAATTCAAAATGTGTAGCAGAAACTCCCATTGGAAGAAGAATAAAGCAAACCAGTTCAACTTGGGACAGGCAGAACCATTGTCCCCCCATTTATTTCTGACTGCATATCCACGCTCAGGGATATGCCAGTAGAGCAACAGAGCCCCACCTGTACAATATTCTAAATTACAGAGAGGGTTCCTGGTTAGGAATTCTCACGAGACAGCTGAAGAGCTTGAATTCACCATCTTTAATTTCACACTTGAATATAGAAAAAGTAAATATTTCTCACTAGTAGACCACATGCTCATCAGCATGTCTGTCTCTTGCAAGTCCTCCAAACCTATGTGAGGAAAATATATTTCAAAAAACTATGAGCACAGTTTCCTTTGTTTCAGGCAAATTCTCTTGGACAACAAGGATGGTAAAATCATTTTTTGGCAAAAGCCTTTATAAAAAATCATCTGCAAGCACATGTATGCAATAAATGACACCGCTGGAGGAACATGTACACAATAACAAGGCAGACGAAACAAAGCCACACCATCTTTTGTTGAATCAGATCTGAACAGAGTCCAGCCACAGTTGGCCATGGCAGCTTTTCAAAGGGAAAAAAAATTCAGGAAATAACCAAACAAGCACATCATGCTTTAATCAGCCAGTTGGCAGTTGAAGGTAGTTTTTTTTTTTTTACTACTTTACACTGATACATGCAGATGTGCAAAAAGACACACACACACACACACACACACACACACACACACACACACACACACAGATTGATAATAATCTAAAGTTCTGCACAGTAAAAAAGGAAGAATTAGCATTTAATGGGTCTTCATTTATGAATAAACTATCAGGTTCTCGCTACTATTTCCTCACCCCTATAACATATCTTCTAGGTACATACTCAAAAGAGAGAGCTTTTACATTCTTATCATTTAATGAGGCTTTAGCTCCAGTCGGCTGAGTGCTAGACGACAAATTCCTTTGTAAAAGTAGGGGCTTTTGGAATGTGCCTGCAAAGATATGTAATTAATGGGGGGGCAAGCAATTCTCAGCTGTTCAGCTGAAGGATAGACATGCTCATGAGATGGGTTGCATTCATGCTAAAATGGCTAAAGCAGAGACTATACAAATGACTACCTATAGTGCAGCGAGAGCAGCAACATCACAGGTTTGATGAGAGTTGCAGGGTACAAATGTTGCATCTGAAAAAGCAATGAAAAGGTCACATCAGATCATTTCAAATGGGTTAGTCTGCTCATTTGGTCTGGGTCTTTTCTCAGTTTCATGCTGTTGGACAAATGGCTAGCCAATTTCACAGCACACAGAGAGATTTGAGCAATGTCATAATGGGGAAGTCAGTCAGCATTAGTGGCTTCATCATGTCCCACCAGCTGCCATATAGCAGCCGCTAATGATGTATACCACCCAGCTGACAATTAAGCATTAATTAAACTGGTTTAAATGATTCTGGCTGCAAGTAAGGAATGTGTAAAACAACAGCTTCACTGTAACCAAGTACCGGTTTTGTCTCATTAGAAGGTCAGAAATCAGGGGACAGTCTACAAAAAACATCTCACCACGCCATAATTGCCAGACTGTAACCACTATTTTATGTGGGGTTGAGAAATTAAGGGTAATGCAGAGTGCTGGAACTTGCTGATGTGACACAACTTTGTGTAGCAGTAACTAATACACTTTATGATGAGGTTACAGAGGGAGGTTGTCAGCAGGCAAATTCCTCTGTTACCCCCTCCCATTCAGCACAGCATCCCCCCCATTCCACATTTAATTGTCTTCCACCCAGCTGCAAGGCTGATGTCACTTGAACACTATTAAAAAAGCTTTAAAAGAAAAGAAAAGGGAAAAATCACAATCACATTTTAAGCCTGCCAGTGCCGTCACCATCTGTAGTCATAAACAACATCAACAAATGCTATGGGTCATATGCAAAGAAAGGAGGTGGGAGAAAAGGACCAGTGGACCTTCAACCTCACCAGCACCTAAGTAAAACGTGGAGCTTACACTAACCAATCAACATATGCTTAAACACTGGAGTGGTTCCATATCAGTAAACGGAACTCAGATCCTGATCCAAGCCAGAGGCAGCTCTTGACCTTCCCTGCTCTCACTCCTTCAGTGAAGAAAGGGATACAAACATCCCTCTCCTTATCAGATCTGAATGAAACCTGGATCAGTGGGAGCAGAGACCAAGTTGGACAGCAAGTTAAAATGTGCAACGCACATAAGAATAGTTGAATGGTGTCAGAATATAGCATGAGTGACACTTGAGAAGTGAGATCAGCTCAATGACAGAAATGAGAAGCAGTAGTAGTGTGTGATGATTTATTGTAGATCACATGGAGCCATACAAATAGGATCGTCCTCTCAGAGCCAAGGCCAGACAGAAGCTGTTTGAGTCCTTACAGCTGCCATATGGACGCTCGTCTAGTCACACACACACACACACACACACACACACACACACACACACACACACACACACGCTGTCAGTGCTGCTGTCCAGGAGCCTGAATATGATGAGAGTAGCAGTGCCTGTTAGGTTGGCGTGTGCTGACTACAGAGAGTCTACTGTGCTGAGCAGAGGCCGCGTTTTTTGCCAACAGTCAGATGTTACTGTAAGCTGCAGCACCAGGGGAAAGATCTATATGTTGCTCTACAACCGGGGAACAAGTTATGTCCTTTTATAACAACTTATAGACATCCCAGTGCTGACTTGAAAAGAAGTCATTAAGATCTGAAAATGAACCAACCAGCAATGATAAGACAACAGTCCAGTCTGTCGAGGATCTGATCCCATATCACAGCAAAACCATTTCCTCTATATCCTCAGAAGGATAATATAGCTGGGCAACAGGTGGCCTGGAAATTCAAGCACTGCTAGCCAAACAATGTTGTTTATTGTCACAAAATGTGTGGACATCCAGTCACAAACAGAAATAATAGTTTAGGCTTCTCGACTTTATGCCACTCGAAAGCTGACTGTGTTCTCAGTCTGTTACATGGATCAGCAAGTTGACAACAAGTTCATTCAGCGAACATTACTTTTTCTTCCAACTTTTCAACAAGCAGAAATCAGTTTGTATTCCACCATACAAATGTACAGGTGCTTTTAGAGTTAATTCAGGGAAACCAGCAGCTGTTTTGTTAAAACCACTGACTTTTCAAGTTATTTCACAAGTGGCAAGTGAGAAATTTGAAACATCCTGCTACTAGAGAAAAACATCAAAAATGACCATGCATTTTCTCATACCAAACTGTTGCCCATCCCCAACCACAATCACAGTCCCTCCTTCCTCTTTCACAGTCCTATGGCCCTATAATCCTCCTGCAGGGATTTTACTGCGGGCAGTTCACACCTCTCCACAATGACCACATCAGGGGGTCCAGTGCTCTCACCTCAGAATAGAGAAGCTGTTGTATTAAACATGGGGGATTGCAGCTGTTGGAGCACTTTGCCTCTCCACCCCTCTGACCCCTGCTGCACCCACACAAGCTCACATTCATAGACAAGAAAAGATAAATGTTACCTAAATATTCCTAAATAATAAAACTGATCCTAATTTGAATTTTACAAGAGGACAATGGCATCATATGCGTATTGTCATAAAGGATAGCCCTTATCAGAATACCATAGATGTGAGTCACTTCATGACCCAAGGTTAAAACGAACCAGGCTTTGCTGGCAGTCAAGAGATTAAATCTAGCAAAAACCAATTCAAAGTAAATTCCAAAACCAAATTAAATGTGATGTCCTTGGGGCATTCCCAATAGAGCAGACATTACAGCAGAGTCCACAGGCCCTTTAAAGCCATCATCACCACCCACACTGACATCTTTTTCCAGTGTAACTCACACAGGCTCTTTATAAAAAGCCCTTTTACCAACAAACCAATAAAAGCAAGAAAGAGACTGCAGAAACGGTGTATATATATATATATATATAT
>VVAS01077158.1:0-16241 GCA_015103295.1 Ptychochromis oligacanthus
AAGGTCATCGAGTGTGTGGACAGGTATGTTTAATTATAAGACTAATCTGTGTGTTTGACATATACAGCATCTTGATGTAGTTAAGGGAAACTGTAAATCAGAAATTGATTGAATATTTTTGGGTATAATTGTATATTCTTTTGTCTTTTTTAGTAACTTGAAGGAACTGTCACAGCAGTTTCACAGCGGTGACGTGGCCAAAAACTTGATGCCGCTCTTCAACTACTCTGATCCCAAATCTGTGGCTCTAGTGGACTACAGGGACTGGTTTAAACTGTATGGGACTATGGTCCCTGGCAATTTAACAGACTGTGACCTGGAAAAAGAGATGCAGCAGGTAAAGATTATGTTTCTTAGACTAGTTTCAGTTTGCTTAGGTGGATGATGCTATACTTAGTTTGCAAATCACGATGACTAAAGCTGGCAGTTGTTTATGTCCAGGGTGTGGAGGGAACAGGTCTGGCTTTCATCGCCTTCACAGAGGCCATGACACTTCTGCCTGGCAGCCCTTTCTGGTCCGCCCTCTTCTTCCTCATGCTACTCAACCTGGGCCTCAGCACTATGTTTGGCACTATGGAGGGCATCCTCGCCCCCCTCACTGACCGCTTCAAAAGGCTGGCAAGGAACAAAACCAAGCTCACAAGTAAATACCTGTTTTACCTCTTCTGTTGATTCTTTCCTTCAGCAGGACTCTGAATTCCTGCGTGACTCAAGTCAGTTGCTCAGCGTACTGTTGTTAAAGGCAGCACATCTGCTGATACTGTAAGAATCTGAAATTTAGTTATTACAGTGTAAAAACACAACTGCTGTCCTTTAATAAAATGTCTAGTTTTATGTTGTCTGTTGGAAAGTATAGGCTGTCACTTCTGTAGTTTTTGCCTCCACAGTGTGTCATTATGTATGTTGACCTGAAGGAAGCTGTGTTTTGTGTTTTTGTTTTGTTTTTTTCCTTAACATGTCTCTCTTTTTGCAGTTTTCAGCTGCTTCGTTGGCTTTCTGCTGGGCCTGCTCTTCACCCAGCGCTGTGGGAACTACTTTGTGACGATGTTCGACGATTACTCTGCCACCCTGCCACTCATCATCGTGGTGGTTTTTGAGACCTTCAGTGTTTCCTGGGTGTATGGAGCTGATAAGTGAGGTTTCTTTCCGAATTGTGGATAACTGAAGTGAAGATTTTGAGTAAAAACCTCTCTGGGTCTTAGAAATCTGCCTCACAATCATATGTACTTTCTCTGTATTTTGTATTTTTGTATTTTCTTTGTATTTTACTTTGTAATTTTTTTAAAAAAAAATTTTGGTTTTTTTTTCCCCCTGGAAGATTCCTTAATGACATTGAGGCGATGCTGGGCTGGCGTCCGAGTGTCATTTACAAGTACCTGTGGAAATACATTTGCCTGCTTGCTATGCTGGGACTACTGGGAGCCACCATTATCCGAATGTTCCTGTCACGCCCCACATATAGGTCATGGAACCAGGAAATGGTATAAGGATTTTTATTAAAGCAGAGAAAAAATGCCCTTATTGTTAAACTGGAAAAAAAAAACCATAAATTTTGTATTGCTGCTTTATGTTTGTTTGTAGTTTTTAGTTCAGTGAAGTCTGCTGATGATATTCTTAGCAATCTAAAGCTAAAGATGTGTTGCATCTTGAGTAAGGCGTTACTTCTCTTTCACAACACATACTTTACTACATGAAAAGAAATTATGCATTGATTATGTAAAGCTGTTTTCCCTGTCTTAAGTTCCTCAGTGATTCATCTGATTTTATTTTTTTCAGGCTTCTGAGGTGACTTTGGAATACCCTGGTTGGGCTCTGGCTGTTTTGGCTTTACTGATCATATTTGCCACATTGCCCGTCCCGGTGGGCTTCATCCACGCTCTTCTGCAAGACAGGAATAAGCATACCTCCAGAGATGCAGAGATTGGTCAGTACAGCATTGTCAGCACTGAGGAAACTCCTATGACCAACATGTCAGAACTGGACTATAGAAATGGGGTCGCTGCTCCTGTTTCCTAAACACTGGATGGACCTCTTTTATGAGATGACCTGAAGAATGCCCCCCTGACAGTCAAGCTATTGGTGAAATAAGTAAGCTGACTTATTATGAAACAGTCACAGGAAATGCACGCAGTTTGTTACTAAGTGTAGCACTTAATGCAGTTGTTCAAAATCCAAAATGCATCTTTAGAATGACAGCAGTCATTTTCGGGGATTTGGATAAGTTTGAAATATCAACAGAAGAAATCGGACTACAAGGAGCAGCCACAGTGAGCTGTACAGCTTCTCAGCAAGGTTACCAGCTTTTACTGCGCTCTGCTGTTGCAGTTGCTCACAGATGAAAAAGGTGGATTATAACCCGATTTCATTATTAAAATGACAGTTATGCTGGTCCCAGAATTTTGTGACCTGTAGTATTAAACTGCAGATGTCACTGAATTAATCAGAAATCTTCCAAATTGCCATTTTATTATTTATAATTTTCTTTCCACTTTTCTTTTAAAACTTTTAAAGTCAAAGCAGATCCAGATAATAATGATTTTTCTAATGATGTTCCATCAAGTGCAGCTTTTAAAAAGTGTGTAATATTGAAAATATGGAACAAAAAAACTACGAGGTAAAATTTCCAATAAGTGATTTTACTAGAGTGGATGTTCAAATGAGCAAAAAAAAACATTTTTAATATAAGCCATAAATATCCCATGCTCTTAAAGCCAGTCTTGGCAACCAGGTATCTGACCACCAGGGCGTCTGCTCCTGACTGCTGCCCAATCCACCATGCACCAAACCCCTAAGGTACCTCCTGCAGGCGGGGGGCCCACAGGAGGTCAGGCCCATGTTGTTTTTTTGGGCTGTGCCCAGCCATGTCCCACAAGCCCTTCATGCAGGCCTACTTTACATTGGGAGACCCTACAAGGGCCCATAGTGAGAGCTTAGTTCATATGACCAGGAAGAAGTCACACATTCCCAGTGGGACCGCTCTTTGTCACTGATTCTGTTCACAACTTCTATGGACAGAATTTCTAAACATAGTGGTGTAGGGTTGCTTCAGGATCACCTCTCCGCTTTATGCGGATGATGTGGTTCTTTTGGCTTAATCAGATATGAAGGGGCATGAATCAGAATTAGCACTTCAAAGTCTGAGGCCATAGTTCTCAGCCGGAAAAGGGTGGAGCCCACTCTGGGTCGGGGAGGAGTTGCTGTCCCAAGTGGAGGGTCTTGTTTACGACTGAGGGGAGAGTGGAGAAGGAGATTGACAGGACTGGAGCAGCACCGTGGATGCTGTACCAGTCTGTCGTGGTGAAAAGAGAGCTGAGTGTCAAAGTACAGCTTTCGATTTACTTGATCTACATTCCTGCTTTCAGCTATGGCCGTGACTGTGGGTAGTGAGTGAAAGAATGAGATCACTGATATAAGCGGCAGAAATGACCTTTCACCGAATGGTGGCTGGGCTCTCCTCTTTGAGAATAGGGTAAGGAGCTTGGTCATTCAGGCTCAGAGTAGAGCCACCACTCCTCTGTATTGAAAGGAGCCATTTGAGGTGGTTTGGACATCTGAGTAGGATGCCTCCTGGACACCTCTTAGGTGAGATGATTGGGCATGTCCTACTAGAAGCAGGCCCCAGGGGAGAGCCAGAACATGCTGGAGAGATTACATGTTTCGGCTGGCTTGGTGTCCCCCACCCCAGAAGAGCTAGAGGAGGTGTCTGTGAAGAGGGAGGCAAGGCATCCATCTGTCCCTTAACAATTCGCAAGAATCGCTACTCCTCCTAGAATATTGGTCTTATGTTACTGGTTGCAAGTTTCCTTGACCTCTCAGTAGATTATAATTCTCATTAGTTTGTACAACACAGGCAGCCAATGGCAACAAAACGTATAACTTTCTTCCTGTACTTCACACAATAATCTGTGAATTCTGGTGGATCATGAGCTGCTACGTCACTGACGATCTGGTTTTATCCTTTCAGTACTTGGTCTGCTGAGGACAGACTTGCAGCATTTGACTGCCAAATATTTGCATTGTTTTTTGTTTTTTTCCTGAGTAACTTGCACTACCTAAAGTACAGTACAAGTTTATTAACACAGTTACACCAGGAAAGGTCAGTTCAGCTACATCTGTTAAAATTTAGTACCACTATTGTGTAGTATTATTGTCGTTACCTATTCAAACACACGGTGAGCATGTTTACAGTCAGAAAACACAACTGAGACCAGACTCAGCGTTTGAACTTTATATGATACTATACACTACGTAAGCAGGGGTAGCTGCTCAGTTTATAATAAAGGTGCATGTTGGCAGTATCTGTTCAAACAAACAGCTGATAAATGTTGTGAGAGCAAACAAAGCCAGTGCAAAAATCATCACTGCAGTGTTTTTAGATCACAAAGACTGAATCTGTTGTCAAGTGACAACATAATACAAAAAAAACAAACATATTTTTGTGATTTGTATATGTGTAAATAGTACATGTAAAAATGCTTTAAAGAATAGCTGAGCATGTGAGATTTCCTACTTTTTCTTTTTTTTCTTTTTTAGTTGTAAATGAGAAGGACTTTGTATGTTTATTTGTAAAGCTCAGTATATTTTTTAGACTTGATTGCTCTGTGGTTGTTATCTTCTTTGGTAGCCATTTTTCCTGAAATTAAAGCTGCAGTTTGTTTTCTGGTTTAGTTTTTCTGTTTTAGCAGGCTGCTGTTCAATGAATTGACTTGATGGATCATATTGCTGTTGAAATCTGGGTGCCTTCTACCCTACAAGGGCTGATTGAACAAAATGTTACAGACATCCCAGTGTTCCTGTAATTAATTCATTTAAAAAAAATAAATAAATAAATTTCTTTTTGGCAGTGGTAGTTTGTAGGTAGGCTGTGAGTTTGTGTAATGTACAAATGTATGTAAGTTGCCATTGCTGTGTCATATGTTGCTGTTCTTTTATTAAAAAAAAACTTCAGCATCCTATTTGTTTTTTTTATGCTTGGGGAAACATTTTGTAAAGTCTCTGCTATTTAGCTGCTTTTAAGGTTTCGTTTTTTGAATATCCTTTAGTAAAAGTGACCACACGTGCCCTAAAAATAATTGTATGAGATGAACTTTACCTCTTGTGTTGCTGTTAAGTCACAAATGTTTCCATTATTCACATATTTAAGTTGGAAATAACGGTGTAGGGCTTCTTCATGAAACAATTTGGTGGTTTTGTCTCTTACATGAAGTCCCAAAGATGCTGGAAACAACGAAGAAGATTCCTATTATCCTGTTCACCACCAAAATGTGCACTTTTCACTACCTGCTGTGTCCTTATGCCCATATGCATAATTCTTGTCCTGGGAAAGCTGAAGCACTTCAAGTGTGTGTGGAGGTAAATACCTGTGCAGCTGTAACAAAGATGATATGCAAAGATAATATGAAGATTTATTTTTCTTAGAACCTCTGCCAGCACAACTCAGTATCTTGTCAGGGATGTTTTTCTAATTCTTTCCGGCTCTGACAAAGAAGGCAGCTTATAGTTTTTATTGTCTGTGAAAGCCCAGCAGCTCATTTACAGAATAAATGCGGGTGGCCTGAAACATGAGGCAGTGGATCTATTGTAGCTTTTGCTTTCAAGCCAGTGGTTTGATTGTCAGATAAAGAGAACACTCAGTGCCTTTCTTTGTTTCTCTTTCTTATCTATTAGTCCTTGAACAGTTTGAGAGTCCTTGCAGTTCAGGCTGTGGTAACATAACACACAGACTACTGTTACTGAAACTTACTGCTCAGAGGATCAAATATAATATTAAATTGATGCAGATCTCTGCACTTTCCTAACAGTGGAGAACCATATACACTGCTCCAAAAAATTAAGGGAAAACTTGATCATCACAGTATAACACAAAGTCAGTTAAGCATCATGGATATCAGTCTGTCCAGTTAGGAAGCATCAAGCATAGTGAATCCATTTCACCTACTTTGGTCCAAATCAAAGCGACAACCACTAAAAAGAGAATGGTTTTGCAGGTGGTGGCCACAGACCATCACTCTCTCCTTATCCCTCCTGATTTTTTCTCTAGTTGTGATTTTTGCTAGTGTCCTTCTTACTACTGGTAGTGTGAGACGGTACCTGCAGCTCTTTCAGGTTGCACAAGTAGTCCAGCTCCTCCAGCATGGCACATCCATACATGCTATTAAAAGAAGATTTGCTGTGTCTCCTAGCATCGTCTCACAGAGTCTGGAGGAGATACAAGGAGAGCTGAACAGGGCCGTAGAATGGCATCAACACAGCAGCAGGACTGGTATCTGCTCAGAAACTGACTACATGAGCATGGCATGAGGGCCTGACGTCTTTTAGTGGGACCTGTGCTGAAGGACCAACACCATGCAGCTTGACTGGGATTTGCCAAGGATGTCTCCCCAGACCATCGCTGACCCAACAAAAAAAAAAACAGTCATGCTGGATGATGTTTTAGGCAGTATAACATCTGCCACTGCGTCTCCATATTCTTTCACATTTGTCACATGGGCAGTGTGAACTTGCTATCCTTTGTGAAGAGAATGGGGCACCAGACACAGATCTGCCAATTCTGGTGTTCTCTGGCGAATGCCAATCGAGCTGCATGGTGCTGCAGTGTCTCACTAAAGGGACACCACAGGACCTCATGCCAACCTCCTCATGGAGTCTGTTTCTGACAGTTTGGTCAGAAACATTGACATGAGTAGCCTGCTGGAGGTCATTTTGTGGGGCTCTGGGAGTGCTCCTCTTGTTCCTCCTCACACAAAGGAGCAGAAACTGGTCCTTTGTGCGAGTATCTGCTGGGTTAATGCCCCTCTACGGCCCTGTCCGGTCCCTGTCTAGAGAGCAATGGTCTGTGGCCACCACTTGCAAAACCATTCCCCTTTTAGTGTTTGTCTTGTTGTTCGTGCCTGTTGTCACTTTCATTTGGACCAAAGCAAGTGAAATGGATTCAGAATGGTTTATGTTTCCTAACTGGGCAGATTGAGAGTTTAACTCACTTTGTGTTATACTGTGATGATAAAGTGTTCCCTTCATTTTTTTTAGCAGTGTACTTTTTCTTATTTTCTGTCATATCTACCGTTACAATTGTGGATGTTTATATTAAACATAGCTAAAACTTTAAATAAGGAGATCAGCATATGTACATGTAAGCCATATAACCCAAACGCTCAGCTTCAGATTGCTTTAAGCGCTTGATTTTTGGCAGTGGGTCAATTAGAGTGAATATTTCTAATATTGTCATCTCAGGCACAGAGCTCTGGCTGTGAGCAAAGCACCTCCATGCAGCTGCTGTTATGATTGCGAGGGGCTGCCAATCAGGGGAAAGTTGGCTTAAAGGGACCTAAAATGGCTTGTATCACACTGTGGATGAACTGAGGAGCTGCATCCAAAGCCCACTATGAGATAAATAAGGATTACTGTGATTATTATGCAAAGCTACTCTAGCAGAGTCTAAGAATGGAAAGACAGAGTTGGAAATGAGCATACTGTAATAGCTCCACTTTTGTAACTGTATATGCATTACAATTATCCATTTTGCAGAATACTCGTCATTGGAGTAGATGAAGTAATATATGAATTTCACAGAAATGTTTTTTTTTTTAATATATATTTGTCTAGATTATCCCAGAAGTTACTTTACGTGTAGTAGTACTCTGGACCCAGTTTTATTCACCAAACCAGCTGCATTTGATAAAATCAGTGCATTTATGTATCAGCAGTGAACTCTGTTGCACTCACATCAGAATATTTCATCATGTTACAGCAGGCAATGTGACGTCAGTAAATAGAAATTTCCTCATAACTCTTACTGTCTTTAATAGGACAAAAATAAAAATAGTGACGTTCCACTACTTCATCTCTACTTTTTAAAAATGATTTACAAATGCCACATCAGGATTTTAAAAGCTCACAAATCATTGCGACAGAGGACAGCTTCAAGACGTCCTTTGTTGTAAGCCATTTTCTACATGTATATGCTTGTGTGTATTCACATAGTCCCCTTGGAAATGTTCAGTGTCTGGGGAGTTCAGTTGTCTTGGATGCAGTCTCAGTTCAGTCGTGTAGAGAGGCAGAGAAGAAGGGACCAACGCCCGACACAGAGAAAAACGGCAGCCTCACTTTGACCTCAGGTAAGTATAGGTAATATATCTAAAATGTTATTACTTCAAACAGTAAGTGTTTGTATGGTGGAGAGGCAGCTAAATGGTTTCAGGGGCCTCTTTTTAAAGCAGGAGCAGGTGTGGTATGCTGCATACAACAGGGAAATCACAAGAATACTGTACAAAAAACAACTGCAGTACATTAATTAGGTCACCAATGTCCTTATTGTTAGGAGAAAGCAAATGTAGACGGTTAACTTTTAACACGAGTACAGATTAGTCGAGTGTAGTGTTTAGGTTTTATTTTTTTTCGCTGATTGTGTTTTTGCAAGAAATGTCATTTTTATTTGTAGGTGTACTCCTCGATGGCGTGCCTGGCAGCTCTGTGCCTGCTACTGATATTTCCACTGAGCAGCTCCCAAAGCACGGTGCAGTCTGAGCAGAAAATTGGTGCCCATAAGGCCCCGGGAGCTCCTCCACCACCACCACCCCCACCACCACCACCACCACCCCACATACGCAACATTCTCCGAAAGGAGGAAACCAATTATTTAAACACAATGCGGACATGTAAGTCTAGTTTAAGTAAACATTGTTTGAGAGAGCTCTGTATCTATTAATATCCATTCTGCAGATGTTGTAGACAGACAGCACAGTGAGTTAAAAATGGTAAACCCAAATGCTCAAAGTAATTAAAAAGTTTAAGTTGTATAAACCTAATATTTAAAACATGTCTTTTTACTTAAATTGTTTATGTTTCTGTGACATTTTGCTAATTTTTGAAACTGGATGTTTTTGTATTTTTGTATAAAAATGAGTGTTGCTAACTGAACTCATCATGTTAATGCCTGTGGTGAGGGATAATAGGAAAGCATCAATGTGAGCCCTGTCGGAGTAGATTGTTATGCATACAATATTACACTGTACTAAATATGTTCAAGAAAGACAGGAGGAAAGGGGAGTAAAAGCAATGACCGACCGAGACTTGTTTGTCAGCTTTAGACTGCACTTCAGTGCATTAATACTGCAGTGCTCTGAGTGAGTGTATGGAAAGTTCAGTGGTTTCAGTAAGAGCTTACAGACTGCAGACTGATGCAATGCTCTGCTTGATCTGTGAAGTGCACTTCAAGTTGTCTCCACTGATGTTTTGTTAGGTAAAAAATAACGCATGTTCTCTTACAGTGTGAAGGTGCTTATGCTTTAATTAAAAAACAACAACAACAACAACAACAACACTTTACAGCTAAATGAGAGTTTATCATCAAACAGCATATGTAATGGTTAATCAAAAATTATTAAACTGGGAATGCATTTGACTTTTAAGTTCCTATAACTTATCCTGGTTTTTACAGTGTAGTTGCTTGAATTTGTAGTGATGAATTTGGGTTTCAGTCCACCTTGTTTTTAAAAGGATTTTTGTGTGAAATGAAAAATCTGTCATGTGTTTGTGCCTCTGCAGATGTAGACAAAGAAAACGCCAAAGTGGGTCTGTTCATCGCTGCAGCCATGGGAACCTTTGCTCTGATGGCTGCAGTGTACTGTATCTACAACAAGTTCTACACCAAACACCAGTACCTGCACACCCAGCTCAACAATGACTCTGGTAGCTTTTTGATTGTCTCTGAGTTGGAACCGTGTTCAGTATTATTCATTTGAATTGGAAGCAGAAATTATCATAACCTGGAACATTTCAAACTATACATACAAAGGACATTACAACAGAGAAAACTGAGAGACTGTCAGCTAACAATACTTGTAACAATACAAAATCAACCCACGGAGTTACATAATTAAGCTAAGAATTAAAATATTTACAGTATTGTGCAAAAGTCTTGAGCCAACCCTCATTTCTTTATATTTTGCTTCCAAGGAGCCAGACTCATTTGCCATTTTTTTAAGTGGTCTTGAGCAATAGCTCTCCAGGCTTTCTGAAGGTTGTTCAAAGTTTTTCTTTGGACGTTGTCTGCTTTTTCACTCATTTTCAGTCCAGTCCTTGTACCTGACCATTTTGAGAGGAATATTGTTTTTGTTTGCTAAGCCAATTAACACTGATCTATGAATTATTCAACAATTAAAAAGGCACCTAACCCAAGGGATAAACCAGTGTTGTGTCTACACATAACAGATAACTTAGCAAATAACCAATTTTGAACTGACACTTTGTTACTAGCAGCCTGTCGCAAAAACACATAATTTATTCCAATTTCTTTAATTGAATTCACAAAAAATGCTAAAGATGATTCTGAAAGAGCTATTAGCCAAAAACTTGGCATATCTTGGCATGGTATGCTGAGATACTTTGAGGAAACTGGACAAAAGAAGAAGTGGCAGGCATAAAAACTATCTACAGCAAATGAACAGTATCTGAAATTCATGTCCTTAAAAACATCTGTGGCAAGAGGTTTTATGTAGTGATTAATCCAAATTTGAAATTTTCTGTTCAAATTGTCATCAATATATACGGAGGAGGTCAGGAAAAATTTACAACAGTAAGGGTCTACAGCCATCTGTAAAACAAGGTGTAGGTTCTTGTCAAAATTGATGGACTTGAAATGCAAAAATGTCCCATCAGATTTTGATCCACCATGCAATACCATCTGGAAATCATCTGATTGGGAACAGCTTCATGATGACAATGATCAAACACACTGCCAATGCAGTAAAAGCATACCTGGATAGGAAAACACATTGAAACACTATCGGTCATGGATTGGCCTACCCATAGCCCGGACCTCAACAGTATTAAAGTAGTGTGGGATCATCTTGACAGAGAACAGAACAAATGGCAGCCAACATCCAAAGAAGAGCTTTGAATGTCCTTCAAGAAGACTGGAGAACTATTCCTGAAGACTATTTAAAGAAATTAGAAGAAAACCTGCCTACGAGAGTTCAAGAAGAATAAAGAATAAAGACGGTCATACCAAATATTGACTTTCAAGCTTGTTTGGATTATACGAACCCTGTTTCTTCCTTATATGCTGTATTTCCATGTTTGTTTGCTCATATTTAGTACATTTCTGCACCTATTTCCAATTTTTCTAGCAAAATGTGAAGAAATGAGTGGTGGCTCCAGACTTTTGCACAGTGCTGTAAATAGTTTGTATCAAGTGGAATTGATTCCTCTTGAGGTAACATAAAATTTCTGCACTCATCCTGTCAGATGATCTGAATAAAAGTGTTCACCAAGTGTCATGATATGTTATGTTTTGTGCTAGTTCTGAGATCATCTGCTAAGCCACTGTTCCAGTCTCAGGCGGTAAATTGTGTTGCTTTAAAGCTGGATTTCAGTGATGCTGTACCAAATGGAGTCACAGTCACATAGCAGCAATCTCTGTTTGTCTGCCACAGTCAGATGTGCCCGGCTCTGGAGGTTATTTTTGAAAGTAAAAGAAATGCAATTTTGTTTGACTTCTTTTGAGTCACATTACCTTGTCAACCTGCAGTCAGCTGAAAGCTTTGTAATGGTGTTGTCATGTTATGACAACCAAAGCTGTCCTACTTCTATGAATTCAACTTTTAAAAGCATTTATGAAGTTCTTTTGATTCCTTTAAACTTTTTGCCATTTGATAAAAAGTGTGTGTTTTGTCCAAATTGTGTCAATACAGAAATACACTTATGGATTTTTTTTATAACAAGGACAGCTGCCTACAAACAGGCATGAAATCAGGCCATTTATCAGAAACCTCTGAGGAACATTTCTACTGTGGTTTCTGTCTCCAGTGGGACGAACTGCAGAGTCTGTGTCAGTGTCCTACCTCTATAAATCATTTGCTGCATAACAAAACACAGAGAGGTGGACAAAGACTGAGTGATTAAAACTTACAGCAGGATTTCCACTCTCCTTCTGAATGCGACTTTGTGTTGGTGGAGAGCAGGTGAGCAAAGAAAAACACAAAGTGCTTGGCAATAATTTTTCCTCTCTTTTCCGCTGTAATTGTGAATACAATTGCAGCAAAACAACCTGGATTGCTTTGCACATATTATCTTCTCTAACAACAATACACCACATCATTTTTGACTTCTCCATTTCATGTGTTGATTTACTTTGTTCTTTTTTTGTCATTCAAAATCACTGCTATTCTGTTTAACACAGACACTTTGACCTAGCAGCTACTCTAAAATACAACAGGGACTTTATAAAAGTGCTTTCCACCTTACCTTGAGGCAGTCTTTTTGCACACATTAAAATTATATAAATCTGTAAAAGACGAAAAGGTTTTTTTTTAAAGAGTTTTCATATCTTTTTTCTCTTAAAGAAAATTGTTTCTTACGGTAGAAAGACTAACTGTAAAAACAATTTCTTTTAATTTTAATAGTACATAAAATCAAATATGCAGCAATAATTCAAAATCATAGCAGAAGTTCTCAACAACACTGTCATGGTAATCGGGTTTTTTTGTTGTTTTTGGGTTTTGGATTGGGCAAGTCATGGCTTTTGTTTGCTTTTTATTGCTATTGTAGTGTTGGAAGTATTGATTTTGTGTTTGTGGGTTCCTGCTTTGAATTCTTCATTATTCTGATGGACTGTGAGTTTTACTTCTCGTGATATTGAGTCTTTGGTTCCTGAGGGGTATACTCTGAAGGAAGCTCAACACAGCCAGGCTTTCTTTGCTTTAGCTGGCTTGGCAAAATCTAAAACCCCAGTCAGAGATAACCACGGGTACCACAATGGTTATCAACTTTCTCTGTTAGGCTAGGCTGTCTACTTTAGGCTTTGTGCCTGCCCACATAAAAAGGGGCGTTTATCGCATCATACAACTCTTCCTCCACACAAAATGATTCCTATGAGTGCAGTCTGCGTTATCAAATGATGATTATATCAAATGATGATTATATCAAATGATAAAAATCTATAAAGAACATGAAAATATGACAGTAAAATGCAACACTGCAAATAAGACAAGAGATTAATACTGCAGAAAATCATTAATCTTGTGATTTAGTGCACAGAGCAGTAAAATAAACATTTTAATTTAAGTTAATACATTTATTTTAAGTCTGTCTCTCTGTGTTAGCCCTGCGACAGACTGGCGACCTGTCCAGGGTGTTCCCCGCCTCTCGCCCTATGACAGCTGGGATAGGCTCCAGCCCCACCACGACCCTGCGTTGGATAAGCGGTAGAAAATGGATGGATGGATATTTATTTTAAAGCTGAGTGTGCTTTCTGTGCTGTTCATTTGTAACGTTATGGCTGCTCAAGAGCACTGAAACTTCAGCTGGATACATTTAAAGATTAAAGTTTACTTTCCCATAGCCTAATAAAGGAGAAGTGGAAGTTTAGTTTGTCAGCAGGTCAAACTGAAATTAATTTTATTGATTGATGGATATTCTTGGTGTGTGTTCTGTGTTCTAGTAGCTGCAATTCCAGCAGTGTATAAGACACTTGACAGCACATTAGAACCAAGTAAAAAAATATAGACATTATCTGCATCAATAAATGAATATGTGCAAATTCCAGTGACAATGTGATGCACAGTGTGCACTGCTGTAATTTTACAACTGGGCTTCATTCATGATGTTACTAAGGTACAGCTAAACAATTTAATATTTGCAGCAGTTTTAGTTTCTTCTGTGTTCCCCAGTGTTTCTTTCCATTAGTACCTGTTCCCCTGTGTATTCTCTCTGTGTTTAATATTTTACCAAAAGTTAAACTTTAGCTTTGTTGTCCTGTCGTTTGTTTACTTATTGTTTTACTTTAGAGGTTAGTTATACTTTTTGTTTTTTCTTGTAAGCACCACCCTCATAATCTTTACCTGTGTTCATAACTTTCACCTATGTCTCATTCCCTTCCTGTTGGTCATTTCTCACTTAAATGTGCTTTGGATTTTGCATTCAGCCCAAATAAAAGACCCACTCTTTGTTAATTTTTGGTTTGCCCGAGTCTGCATTTGGGTCCTCTCCAGACCCACACCTTAACAAACACAACCCTAATTCAAATGACACCAAAACACTTTACAAACAAGATTAAACCAAACAATTCAAAGAACAGAAGGACATGAAATCATGCTGCATCCTAGTTTTAAACACTGTATCCTTGTACAAGGTCATGCATAACATCGTGCCATATCAACAAAACTAACCAACAACAACAGTCATTTGGCTCTAGTATTTCCCATCAAATACCAGTACTGTCATGTTAACAAATATTACAAAAAAATATTGCCATAAAGGCCATAAAATCCAGTTCAATATTAATGACTGATAATGAGAATATCTCTTGAGATAATGGTTGTAGGCATCACTGTGCTACAGTATCTTTCTTCTGCACAGTTTAGTAATTAATCTGATTCAGTCTTGGTATTTTCCTGTGCTGTGTTAATGAGCTTTTGGATGGACTGGGATGAATCTTTTTCTGTCTTAATCAATTTCCAGGTATCAGAAAAAATGCATGTCTTTACTCTTTTTTCAGACAACTATGTCTCTGTATATGACATTATGTCAGAAGATTGATGCTTTCAAACTTCAAGCAGGCCCTCAGTGATACAGAACAGAGCGCTTAGCCCAGGGACGTGCAGCCAACAGCAGGCTGACCTTGTAGCAGCCCCAGCCAGTGCCTCAAGAGGACAGTCCTTGGAAGGGAGTTGGACCTTCTCTAACCTACCGCCCCAGATGCTCTCTCAGACTCACAAGGCTGTTCCCCTTGCAAGAACCTGTGACACTGCTAAAAGCCAGGCCCTGACTGGAGGTCAGTGTGAATAGGAGTCTGAAAACAAATTTTTAAAAAGTCTCAGTGGTGTGAAAAGAAACCATGTTACTGTATGGTGACTATGTTCTAACTGGTTAAGACAACTAGTTAGGATGTGTAAGACAAATGATACTGAAACTTATTTCACTTTTAGGCTTGTTTTTGAATAAGATATTACCTTGCTATTTGAAGGCTGGTCTATTTCTAAACTACACAATATGTACTGTGTCAGTGTGTTTTTGTTTTTTTCATTTGTTTTATGCAAATGATGTGTTAGAGATGCTTTGGGCATTTCTTAAGTTTTGAAGTTTCTTTATTATTTTATCATTTTGTTACACCACTGACAGGATATGGTGGGTTGGCCTTTGTGCTGGTGGTATCTCTGTTCTTTTGCTGTATCTTTCTGTGCACACCAGTTTGACTTTTCACCACTCTGTACGTGTGGAAGTGTGATGCACATGTGGTTTAGGGTGAATCTTAGTCTCCTTTTCTCCATTAGCCTGTCTCAGCTCATTATATTAATATTAATGTATGTGTGGATGGAGTGATTAGTGGCTCTTTCATTATTTGGTAGTATTGGTATTGTTTGAGGTGGAATAGTAAAAGTTGTATTGTTTATACTAGTTAATGCCTTTCAGCCCAACTATTACATGCCACATTAACAAAAATAAAGTGCGGTCATTTCAGTGTTTGGAACACCATGAAAAAGACCATCTTGATACATTTGGAAAAAACTAATTTACATTACAAAAAGCACAAGAAAATAAAAACAAAACAACTATAGTTCTGTAAGCCCCATATTACAGAATCTTCAATCTCAAAGTCAGAAAAACATGATTGTAGCTGTCATGCACCAGCTGTGTGGCTGGAGGAAAGTGGACCCAAATGTAGGACTCCAAACTCAGAATAACTTAAATACAGCTTTAATTCTGATGGCAACAAGATTACAAAACCAGAGGAACATACCAGGTACAAGGCCAAGAGCCACAGAGGCAGGGAACACACAGCACAAGAGTACAACACAACAAAGAATAGAAGCACACTGAGGATCTAAATACATAAGGTAACGAGGGGGAGTGGAAACAGGAGGGTAACGAGACACGGCTGAAGTAAATCTGGATAACGAGACAAAGGGAAGTGGAACTAAATACAAAGCACAGGTGACAAGGGACTACCAAAATAACACAGGAAGTACAAAACACAGAGCCCAAGACCATAACACACAAAATTAGACAATGAACCTAGGAGAGGAGGACTAAACTCAAATACCATCAGGAACTAAGAACACGAGACTAAGGCACTAAGGAAAATACATGAAAGAAATATAAAAAATACTCAAAACCAAAAGAAAACATAAACACACTAAAACCCTGGGTCCCACACCCAGGGACCATGACAGTAGCATACTTAAAATTAACAAACTTTAAATTATAAATAAAGTTACATCCGTTAAAAATTCCTATTCTCTTGT
>VVAS01077162.1:0-11068 GCA_015103295.1 Ptychochromis oligacanthus
CATGAGGTTACAGCATGGCAGTGAAAGATGCTGGTTAAGTGATCAAACTTAATGTCAGACTCAGTAAGCCCCGGATGACAGCACAGCTGAGGCTCATGACAGATAATGTATGTATTTTAATTTGTCACTTTGTGGCAAAACATTAGCAATAAGTCCACTGCTTTCCAGTAAGTCTCTCATCCTGAAGAGAAACTCCAGTTTCATGGTCTTGGACTGTAGCTGTCGACAGCACTCCTTGTTCAGCTCTGGAGCCTCAGTGAGCTCAGCGCAGCAGCACAGCAGCACGTGAAGCAGTTCTCTACCTTCTGTAGGTTCTAGTTAGTGGGCCTGCAGCTCACACCTGATGTCCAGAGCAAGGACTGCCCTCACCAGCTGCAGTTAAAGAAGGTGGAGTTCGAGTATGTCTGGTTGCGGGAATAGATCCTTTCTGGCACTGCAGCTGAATGATATTGAGGATCGCTACAAGAACCGCAAGCCAGCCAGTCAGGAAAACATGAGACAGGAAGCACAGATGCTAACTGGTTAGTGTCACCTGACTTAACAAAATAAGATCAAGGACTGTCTGCTAGTAAAACTATCAAAATTTCAAAAATGCTAAAAGAGTCGTCAAATATAAGTGGGAGGCCCATTCAGGTAAAGTTTATGTTTAGGAAACACAGCAGAATTGTTACTTTGTAGACTTCTTTGTTCTTAATTCATTTCTTTCTCATTTATTTTCTCCTTCGCTTGATTTGACAGCAAACAACAGCTAAAGAAAAACAGAGTCAGAAGTCAAAGTAGTAATACTTCAGTGATTCCAGCTGTCAGGAGCTGAAAGCTCACAGTTAATTACAGCTTCACTCCTCTGCGCCAAAGTTTTGTCATATTTTCGTCCTTTATTATGACCTGCCTGGCCTCTGAAGGCATCATTTAGTGTCCCATGTCAAAACTTGTCCGTGTCTTTTAATGTAAACAGCGCCTTTGAGTTTCCTTTTGTCTCAACAGTCAGCCTTTGATCTCCTCTGCCTCTCTGAGGGGTCTTCCTTTTTCTGTCTGACTGTTGGGAGCAGACGTGGCGCTGTGAGGACACCCTGCTATCATCTCTGATGAGACTGTTATGGCTGGTTTGTGGTTCATCTCATAGATAAATTTTGAGGATAAGAGTGTGAAGATAGCCAAGGCGCTCCCAGATGTCACTGTGGGCCCTGGATGTGGCTGCAGAGATGAAGAGCCTCCTTTTTTTTTTAATCTGTTGTCTATTCACGGCAGCTGCCACGTACTAAAATCTGTCCCTTCAAATGCTACAGAAGAATCTTCATCAAGCTCTGCAAAGCCAAGACCATGTTTACGTGTGAAGTTTGATCCACTGAGCCATTCAAAACAGAGCAATAATAAGTTTACTATAACTGAAAATGACAAATCCTTTAAGAAAATCCTCTTAAAAAGTCAAACCAAAGAATTTTTGGTCGTGCCTAAAACCCGCTCAAAAGTTATCAAAAGCATTTATTAATTTAGGGCGCCAGTTTAGCTCACTGGTTGAGCAGGTGCTCATTTGTCACGGGGCTGAAATGCAGCGGGCCTGGGTTTGAGTCCGACCCGTGGCCCTTTGCTGCATGTCTTCCCCTGCTCTCTCCTCCTCTTTCCCGTCTACTCTTCACTGCTGCACTATCTAATAAAGGTGAAAATGTCCAAAAATAAAGTTTAAAAAAAGCATTTATTAATTCCTTTTATTTTTTGATACAGACTGAATATCTAAAGGCTGCATTCACAGGTTTCTCAGTCCTTTTCCCTGAGATTGAAAGGTGTTCTGGATATGGAAACAGTATGGATGCTACAAAGAAGTGTTGTATTTTATTGCTCAGAGCATTTAAACTATAGAAGCACCCATCGACTGGCTTGTGACTGCTTGGTAGGAGTAAGCAGTGTAGTAGTATGGTATTATAAAAACAGAATGGAACATCTACTAGGCTGTGTTTGTATCCATCTTCCTCATAACACTGTAGCCAGCAATTTGCCAGACTTTGAGACATGTTTGAGTTACAGTGATAGAAAGTCCTGTAACCTAGTGCAGTTGTGGAGAGAATTTGAAGGTTATTTAAGCAGACAATATTTTATTATGAACATAAACAGAAAATTCCATTAAAGAAAACATTAAGAAACAAAATGTTTATGCTGTCAGTTAAAGTTGTTAGAAATTCGGTATCAGACAAATTCAGGATCAGCAGGTCAGACTGCAGCTGGTGCTCCTCTAGTTTAAGGAGCATTAGTTTCCACTATTTAATGAATAAATATCACTGTGCTTGACTTGGATAAGTAATTAAAACTAGGTCACTCTATGTGGACAGTAACTGATGGCTCCAATCTACTACCAACCACATCACAAATTAAACAAAAAAAAAAGAATGTCAACATGATGTCAACAACTGAGCAAGTCATTTATCAAAGTGTTTGTGGACTGTCTGAACAGTTTCACCATGACTGGTGTTCACGGTAATTTTCCAAGTCGGAAAACTCGTTTTTCCAGTTATTATATAGGATTTTGCAGGAGCGATGCTCACTCTGTGGACTTGTCCTCTTGTTTTTGTGTGTCCTCAGAGCGTGAGAAGACCCGGTGTGAGCGGCAAAGAGCGAGCGCCACAGCCAGCGCTGGCTCCGGCGTTTTCTCCTCATTCCGTCCTCGTCCCGCCGCCGGTCAGTACGTTCCCCAGTGTGATGAGCACGGAGCCTACGAGCCCACGCAGTGCCACCAAAGCATTGGGCAGTGCTGGTGCGTGGATGCCAACGGACAGGAGATCCCCAACACCCGCACAGGACCTCAGAGCAGCCGCCCTCTGTGTGAGTCTCCTGCTTCAAAATGTTCCAAAAGTAGTGCTATCAGTACGTATAGCCTGATACCAGCAACAGAGCTGGACTGCACATAAAAAGGAAAATGAGAGAATATTGTCCAAAATGATCACACTTTATATAATCATATACTTTCCACAAACTGCTACGTATACATATATATATTTTTTTTCTAAAACTGATAGGGCAGTCAAGAAATTTGCATAGACTGTATATAACAGATGGGTGTAGCAACCATAGTATCACTCATTGTCTCTGAACTCTACATTTTGAAGCCTCAACATTAGTGTTTCTGCTTTGTTTTACGCCAGAAGTGACCATATTTGGACCAGAGGGTGGAGTGCTATGTTTTCAGCTAACAATAGTTAGGAAACTGCACTCATACGGGTGTACGGGTGCAAAGCACAGGCACAGATACCTGCTAATTAGTGCTATGTAAGCTCCTTTCGGCTGCTGCCTTGTAACGAGGGGTCGCCACAGCAGGCAGCTCCGCATGTTTGATTTGGCGGAGTTTTACGCCGGATGCCCTTCCTGACGCAACCCCAGAGGGGATTTGTGTCTCCGGCTGGAATCGAACCAGCGACCTTTTGCTTGCCAAGCGAATGCGTTGGCCGCTACTAATTTCACTCACCAAATCTGGAGCCCAAATTTCTTGTATTTCTCTGCGCACATTAATCAATATTATCTGTAAGAAAAATCCATTAAAATGCTCCAAAAGGCACTACAAGAGTGGAGCGGTCCAGATTGGAATTACCAGAGGTGAGGGGCCAGCAGACAGCTGTGTCAGAGCAGCTGCCAGTCAAAACAGCCACGCCCGACTTAAGTTGTGGAGACACAGATAGTGTAACAGATGGTTGTAAATACCATGACGTCACCCTGTGGTTAGTGAAGTCGTGTTTGAACCCTCGAGATGAGTGTCACCATCTTGGTGTAGGTCTGTGAAACACCAGGCTCACTGGCTAACGACTTGTCAATCACAAGTCGTTAGCCAGTTAGCATACCCTGGAGAATCCTCCTTTCTCAAACTTAGAATGACAAAACTTTACAGAATGGAATCATAGACTTCTATAGAACCAGAAGTCTTTTTGCAACTGCAGGCATCACCCCCTGGTGGCCATTAAAATGAATGCAGGTTAAGGGCACAACATAGTTGGCTTCACTTTTCAGACCCTATGTCCATCTTTTATACTGTCTGTGGGATCAAAATGGACGTCAGCCTGACTTTCCTCAGGCTAACGTTGGCTATTGTGGATAAATTGTTAGCGTTATACTGTCTTGAGTGGATAAAGTAAGCTAACTTATCGAAACTCACGGAGCTAATCTGGATATGTACACTGGCTAGCTTGCTGTTTGAAAATGACTCCTTTATCTAATGTTATGAAAGCTTAGTTACAGCTAGCTGGTTAATCTTAGCTTGCATGCTCGCTAAAACGCTGGACAGTTTTTTTGTTTGTTTGTTTGTTTGTTTTAGTGATTGCAAAATAAATGGCAACATTTAAAATAATAAATAGCCAAAGGATTAAATAAATCTTTGATTTATAAAACAAAATAAATAAATACATTAAGCTGTATAGCAGCCATCAAAATGAACTCCCACTTACCTGTGATATCCTCACATCATACCATGGCCAGATTTATTACTTAAATAGAAAGCAATATCTAGCAGAGTATATAATGTGTAGGTAGTGTATACTTTTAATGTATAATGTTTTAATGTTTTAATATAATGCCATATGTGGACCTTTAGATAAACTCCAGTAAATAAATTAATAAATTCTTTTATTCAGTAATGATTTTATGCTGTACTTTTAAGTGTTAAACAACTTTCTGGATTTTTCAAACATTTCCAGATAATAATCTTTTAGAGAAACCGATTTCACCTTGGTGACTTGAAAGTTAGAGGCAAAATGTAGAATCTACACACATCCAGCACAAAACCCAGGGCCAGTGTAACTCTCCTCCTACGCAGGTATCAATCAGGCAGTTACTCCCGCTCCACTTGGTCCGACCCCGAGGCCTGATGTCGTCCCCATCTCTACTGGAGCACACCTGTTGTTTGCTCAAAGCGGGAAGATTGAACATGTGCCACTGGATGGATACATCATGAAGAAGGAGGAGGCCAAACCTCTGCTCCACGTCCCTGTAAGAGCACCATCACTGCTGACAGTCTTCCATTATAATATAAAACATCTTGAGAGAACTGTACAAAACCAACTATAAACTATATAACCAACCATCTAGTATGTCATTTTTGTGAATACATGGTTCGAGGCCCATTGATTACTACTGAAATAGGATGTAAATCCTTAAAACAACAAATACATATAGAAGCTTCTCTTTTAGTTTTCAAAAATGGTCCATGGTTTCCTAAATACGTTGAACACTATAGTTTTTAACAATCAGACGCCCCCCTATGAGCAAGCACTTGGTGACAGTGTGAAGGAAAAACTCCCTTTTAACAGGAAGAAACCTCCGGCAGAACCAGGCTCAGGGAGGGACAGCCAACTGCTGTGACCGGTTGGGGCTGAGGAGAAACAGAAGAGAGGGGAGGGAGACAGGACAAAAGAGACACAATGAAAGAGAGCGAGAGTTTAATAATAACTAATGATTGAGTGCAAGCACTGTATAAACACATGGAGAGTGAAAAGAGGTGAGTGAAGAAGAAACACTCTCAGTGCATCTTTGGGAAGCCCCCCGCAGCCTAGGCCTATTGCAGTGTAACTAAGGGATGGTTCAGAGTCACCTGATCCAGTCTTAACAATAAGCTGTATCAAAAAGGAAAGGAATGCTCTCTGACATGATAGCACTATGTAAAAAAACAATCACGTACTCAAGTATAGTCAAGTCAGGCATTACCAAAACTACCTTGCTGATAACTGTCCACAAAGTTGTGGCTGTGTAGTTACTTGGTTAGATATCCACAATCTTCAAAGAGATTTTGGTTGTTTTGCTTGTCATATTATTTACAACAATATTTTACTCATCAGTTTAATTATCTACATCTGGTAACATGGTGATGTCACTGCAATGAGATTTGGTCTCTAAACTCTGCACGTCTTTTGAAAAGAACAAAAACAAGACCTGAGCTGTAAACCCCTTATTGAGCTTGAGAACAAACCCAAACCAGATCTTTCTAGAACCCAAAATATGTTTAGTCTTAATGATTTTTGTGGTTATTGCATTTGGTCCTCATATATTCATATGAAACAACACACAGTTAATGTTTGTCATAAATTTATTTAAACCACATCTGAGCATTCCTGATTCTTCTTAAACAATCCACTCATTGTTCTTTAGCTGTTTTCAGCCGCAGAGCACTTCTTCTCTTTCATGAACTCTGTAAGTCATCTGATGTGCTGACGTGCTGCAGCTCAACACAAAGCTATCCATATAGCGTCTTTCAGCCATATGGGCCTCTAACACTGTCACTCCAGACAAAAGACTCTTTGAAAAATGAATGGTTTTTTGTTTTGTTTTTTAAATTCACAGGACCGGGTGGTGATCGCTGTGGCCTACGACTGTGTGGAGAAGATGGTTTACTGGACCGACATCACTGGACCAGCAATCAGTAAGGCCAGCCTGAGCGGAGGAGACATCATCCCCATCGTCACTAAAGGTACAACAGATGTCATAGTCCAATCATCGTAACTGAGTATTCCGAGAAGTACTTTTATATCAGCTCAGGCTGTTTGTCAGGTTTGTAGCTGTTCCTGAGCAGCTTTTGTGGTTTGCCATGTCCTACTCGCGGAGGTGTGCTTGGTCTGTACTTTATAGGTGTGCGGTAGTGTTAACTGAATTGTGTAATTATCCAGTAGGAAGTGGTTTAAGTCGTTTTCTTCCCAATGTTCCTGTCTGGCCCCTGATGAAGTCCATGAAATGAGTCTGTGTGAACTCTTTCTCCTTCAGGCAGTTAAGTGCACCAGTGCTCCCATTCCCTGTATCCAGTGTTTGATCTACAGTATGTCTGCTCCTCCTCAGAGCTGCAGAGTCCTGAAGGCATCGCCATTGACCACGTAGCCCGCCTTCTATTCTGGACCGACTCCATGCGAGACACCATAGAGGTCTCCAAGCTGGATGGCAGTCACCGCAAAGTCCTATTTGACACTGACCTGATTAACCCCCGACCCATCGTCACCAACCCAGCATATGGGTAATAGTATTTGTAATGGTATTAGTAGTAGCAGTATGTAACAGTACAATGAGTAGTAGTAGTTATACTGTGTACTGAATACGATATATTGGAATTGCTAGCAAAAACATCAGGACTCTTGACCAAAGCTAATTTGATTGAGACTGCTAGTAGTGAAATTAATATCAGAGCAGAAATAGTACAATGAATCCAAGCAGTAGCAGTTTCTTCTAACTGGTTTGGTGCTGTTGGTCTCAGGCGGGTGTACTGGGCAGACTGGAACAGAGACGGGCCTAAAATTGAGATGTCCAATATGGACGGGACAGAGCGGGTTGTCCTGGTCAAAGACAACCTGGCACTTCCCAACGGTCTGACCTTTGACTACGAAACCCAACAGCTTTGCTGGGCTGACGCAGGTAGGAAAAGGGCCTTCCTCAGGTCCACGCAGTGCACTCAGAGCTCTTATTAGTCATGTGTTCCTCGCTGACTGATACGTATTAATCTGCAGGGACTCGGAAGCTGGAGTGTATGGACCCTCACCGCCAGCTGAGGAGGAATATCGTTGAAGGGATCCAGTATCCCTTCGCACTGGTCTCCTTTGGAAGAAACCTGTATTACACTGACTGGCGGAGGTATCAACTGAGAAATATACTTTGAGCATTTATTTAGTTAAAGATTTGCTGATCCAGATCCAGAAAGTCATGGATCAAAACTATCAAGATCTAAGTGATGGAGTTGTTGGAGCTATAAAAACAATCAGCTGAATTTGGCAGTCATAGAGTGGAGGGCTAAAACACTGCTATCTAAAACTCTGCTGTTTGAGTGGCTCTGTTATCTAAAAGTCTTAAGTGTGACTAACAGTATTGTTAATTTGGCATTTATGAAACTTCACTGTGTGGTCTCTAAAATGTTTACATGTTGTGGGTATTTTACAGGGAGGCCGTGGTGGTTGTGGACCGTCACTTGGAGAGAGAGACAGAGGAGTTTCTGCCACAGAAACGCTCTCGGCTGTACGGCATCGCCACAACAGCAACGCAATGTCCGCAAGGTACAACTTATATCAAAGAGCAGTGACTGAAAAGGGAGAGGAATCAAGGGGCTAAAGAAGATGAGAAATCGTAGTATGTGGGAAGAATGTGGTAAAGCTTTGCAAAGGTTAGAGGAAAATTTCAGGAAGCAGGTCTTTTCCCCAAAAAAATAGTGAGTATAATTAGCTTACTTTTGCACAAATACTGAAAGGGGGGAAATGTTAAAATGTTAGTTTGATTTATTTTTATATTACCATATAACCATATAAAAATAAATCTTACCATTTTTACCATTTTTATATTACTTTTTTTATTTTTTACATTTGACAAAGCTATGCAAACATGTAGGTTACTTCACTGGACTTACTGAGGTCACAGATAAGGGAACCCAGGGCAGTTCTCCTGCAGACGTCTATAGAATGGGATTCTTTTTGTAATCAGAGGAGTCGCCCACTGCTGGCCCTTGGAAAGACTGCAGGTTTTAGGCACTTCTGCAATGGCCTTCCAGACCACGAAGCTATGTCCATCTTTTATATACAGTCTATACTTGCATTGAATTGAGGCTTGTGAACACTAGAGAAACCCTCTGAATTGTGATTTTTCTGATGTAAATGAACTAGCCCTTTACCACTGAGGCTGTATATGTTCTCATGCCTGTTCGAACAACGGGCCTGTGAGTTTCCAGCTCTATGGAGTCTTATTTCAGAGCAGTTTAATGCAGTGGGAGTAGAGATTCTCTGCCAGCATAATAATTGATTCCAGACTCATATAGTATGTGAATGGATATAAGCATGGGAACTTCAGGCTGATGTGACCTCAGGGAAGCCAGCTGTGGATATGGAGACTTGCAGCTGGCTCGGAGCCCTGAACTATACAGCAAGCAGTGATGAGAAACTGCTTCACCTGCTGGTTTCTCTGGAATACAAATGGATGACAGCCAGTGATGATGAAGTGTCCTGTCATTTCCTCAAGCTGTAGCCCCTCTAAGTGTATAGTCATGTTTATACACTCCTTCTACCAGCTGGCTGATCTGTTAACAGAGACTGTGGGGCACTTTCACTCTTGGCTGTTCTAGAGAATTTTCTTAAATTAATGCCTCTCATTTCTGTGATTTTTGGTTAAGCGCTGCTTCAAACCAGAAAACACATTTATATGAAAATGCTGGGTTTTCTCCCATAGACTGTATATAAAAGATGGACATAGCCACTGTGATAGTAGCATTTTGGTTGCCATCATATGAGTGTTTTGAGCCAGAAGTGACCATATTTGGACCAAAAGGCTGACTGCTCAATGACTGCTTAGTGGATGATTGGGCTAGCAGACAGCTAGCAGCTACAGCTGCTAATACGTGTCTCAGCCCACATATTATTAAGCCCTATGGAAATTCAAACTGCAGAGTTATTAAAAAAACAAAACAAATCATCCTCCCTATAGCTGTTATGAACTGGGGAACTGTCCATAGAAATTAAAACTGTTTTGTACCACGCTGTAAACTTCTTTTTAGTTGGCCAGTTTAACATGAAAGTTTGTGGAGACTGACTTTCTTTTGAAGCCAGCCTCAAGTGGCCATTAGAGGAACTCCAGTTTTTGCCACTTCTGTGTTTGATTTTTTTCTTTTTTTAGCCTGAGGTTGCTGCTTGCCTTCACTTAAACACACAGAACCTATGAATGAATAGCTAATCAGACATATAGGCTGACTCTACACCTACTATATTGCACATTATTTTTAATTTTATTTATGTAAACCTTCACATTCCCAGGAATAATCTGCATGTGCAGCAACTGGTGACACTAGTGATAAAGAAAATGAACACAATATCTGCAACTAAAATGACCATTTTACAATCAATCATTGACCATATAAATAATAACGTTCCACAATATGGTCGGTGACATCATCAGTCTTTGTGCAGAACTCGTAAGGTGCACAGGTCCTCTGCCACCTCGACCTTTCAGACACCCTGCACCTTTGAAGTAGCAGCCCTGTTATAAATGCCTTTCTGACATTGTTCCCTCCTCTTCCCTTCCTTAGTCTATAACTACTGCTCCAACAACGGCGGATGCTCTCACCTGTGCCTACCACGGCTCGGAGGCTTCACCTGTCGCTGCCCGGACGCCACTGATGGCCAGTGTGTGGAGAGGAACCTGTGAGTCTGCAGAGCGAAGATAACACTGCAACAATAGTGCTTTCTACTTTACTTACTTGAAGTCAAAATTTCTACAATCATTTTAGAGTCTTATGAGCTTTTGATCCTTGAAAGCTATTCAAACCTCACTGTATTTATGATGTCATACTTTAAGTGAGACTTCCTTCCTGTTACTGTTGAATTCAGATTTGGTGTCTGGCCTGTGTATAAGCTGACTCCTGCTATTATTGTTGCAGTCCAAAATGAGAGAATGAAACACAATCCAAAAACCACTTTGACAGTGATAAATATTTGAAAAGGTACTGAACAGTTGTTTATAGTTTATGTATTTTTTGTCTATTTTTAATCTCCTTATTGCTTTCTTATGGATATGGTCTAAAAGGTTTTTGTGCGAGAAACAATCAAATATTCTTCTAGCAGTCTTTGTAATGACCAAAGAAAAAATGTCTCAAAGGTTTGTGAACAATATTTTTTGTTATAGATTAAAAATAAGCTTCAAATTGAACAGAATGTTCAATTTCAACAAATTTCAGCATGAGTTCCTGACTTGATTAAAAACTTTGACATGTCTCAGGTTTGAATCCATGAATTTCACATTAGTGAATTAGTGGTTCTGCGTTAATTACAGAAGGCTAATTCAGTTGCATTTAATAACAATAACTGTTACTTAATTGCACATGTAAGCACGAGAGGCATTTCTTCAACTTTCATTTGTGATGTTGCAAATAACAGTTAACACTTTACCAATGTGAAATGATTCTGTAGTTTAGCATTCTTATATGATGAAATGTGACTTTTTGGCACGACTAACGTACTCGGTCATTTTAAAATGAACTCTGCAGGTGGACCTCTAATAGCACCACTGTGAGCCTGTGGTGGAAAACTTACAAGATTTATTCCATTGTTTGTTCTAAAACGTGCAGTGTATTTTTATAAAAATG
>VVAS01077227.1:19421-30294 GCA_015103295.1 Ptychochromis oligacanthus
TTAAAGGAAACAGCTCATTAAAAAATATGAATTAATATAAAAAAATAAAAAAATTTTTTTTTTTTTCCCACATTTTTTTTTTTTACAAAATATTTTATTTTGTGCATCCCTATCTTTAGAAATGGCTGTGAAAATGTGATCGATGAAAAACTACAGTAGTAGTGGACAAAAAGCTTAGAGGATTTTGTGTTGATTTGACAGTCTGCTTCATTTATTTCCCTAAAACCAGTAGGTCCTTCAAGAATAATAATATTAAATATGCCAGTACAAACCTAATATTTGTACAGTAAGTAGGTCTGTGCAATTTTATAGTTTTAGAGGTATCTTAACAGTTAATGTTGGTTTATATTTTAGAAGTTTAAATTTGACAGTATTTCACTCATGCTTGCCAACATTTTCCCAAGGCCTACTTACCCTGTTTTGTTTTGCCATTGTAGTTTGCCATGTAGTAGTAACCTGCCATGCACTATAATTTGCTGAGTTTGGTTTAATATGTATTGAAAACATTTATATGTGGGGAAAATTGTTGTATATGTAAACATCACATCCACTGCAGCTTTGGACTCCTGAGGAGACAAGCACAGAGCTGAAACCTCTGCAGAGAAGGCACCCTGGTGTTTGTGAGTCCTCACTGATGAGGCAGCTTTTAAGTTGTGTAGCCCATCTGCACCTGTGATGACTTCTGTTTTAAATGGAAAAATTGAGCAATGTACACTTTGATGTCATGGGGAAGGAAAATCCGTAGAGCCCATGCGAAGCTGTTCACATACCTGCAAGTGCATTTGGGCACTTAATGTGACCGATTATCAATAAATTGTTCATTTGAAGGGAAACGTGTTTCTTCGATGGAAGTGAATTGAAGAAACGAGCTGCCGTACCTTATTGTGTTTCGAAGGAGTTGTCACTTGAAATTTTGTTTCTGCACACAAGAGGGGAGACGATTTGCAGTTTTAGCACCAGTGAAGAGAGAACCCTATCTCGAGTGAGGATTGCTATTTGCTTACAGGCCAGTTCTGCCCTCCTAAGTTGCCTAAATTACTTCCTCCCTCATGATCCCTGCTTATGTCCTCAACTGTTCCTGTTGGCATGTGAACAACTGATCAGGATCGAGGAGCCTCTGCAGCCCCTTGTTTGCAGCCAGAGTCCAGTTTGCAGTGTGAAACAGTGGCGAGGGTCGGCGCAAGCAGCAGCACATGCCAGTATCCTGTTGTCTTCTGTGGTCATTACTCTAAAGGTTTCGTGTGCATTGTTCCTGGGTCTGAATAGGAGGCGAGGGAAGCTCATCACCTCCCTCACACACTCCACTCGGGAGATTGTGGGTGACGCTGCTCTGAAATTTCCATAGCATCTACAGTTCATGCTGTCTCACTGCCGAGGCCAAGCTGAACCACTGGGCTGATTGTCTTTATTACACTTTGCCCAGTTATATGAGTTGATTTGACTAAATGTTTGTATCAGGGAAGAGGATTGGCCCAAACCTCAGCTAGGAATATTATCGCCCCCTGTGTCTTTGTGTTCTCCTCTGATTGAACCCTCTCCGAGGAGACGAGTGAGGAAGCTCGTTTGGTTTTCTGAAGTTGTATGTCATCGTCACCTGAGGTCTGCTGCTGCATGGAATCGAAATACGAACAGGCCTAATTGTTTACCCTTTTTGCCATCGCTGGAAGGAATCTACGCTGCAGACCTCACCGCTCCCCCAAATTCTTCTAGGAGACTTGTTTATTTTGACAGTTCCCTTTTATAAGTTTAAGGCCACTGTACACAAAAAGAAAAGGAAAAAGTTTCCAATCTCCCCCTACCACCCATTTTAGCTGCATTAGTGTGAAAACAAATGCTGTGTTCTGTGCTGAGGACAACCCCTTGCTTCACTAGAGAAACATTGCCATCTTGAGGACCAATGGAGCACCTGCTTTCCTCTCTCACTGTCCACCTGACACCATGCAGAGCTGATATCACTGTAAAACTGCTGTACAGACACAGCACGATGGTGAGTAAGGTGAACAAGTGCTGCCTGCCAGGTCTGTATCGTTGGCATAGGCGGCAGTGGTGAGTATTAAGTGTCAACACCTCACATTTTCCAATAACAAATGCAATATGGTGCACTGGTTTTCAGCTAAAGGCATTACTGGGGTTATTTTCACTGTTGGTAATTGGCATGAATCCCAAAGGCCAATGTAGGATAGTAGGAGCATACAGTGGGTCTTTGACCACCGCTAGTTTAAGAATCGGCTAAATAAAAAGATAAATTGTCCCAAATAATCAAAAATGTTGAACCAAAATTTGTATATTTAATAGGAAAACTTATTTGGAAGCATTAGTTTAAATTCATTGCAAAAAAAAATTTGATTGTTTTAGTTAAGCAACCACCAAACCTCTGGCTAAAAAAGTACTGTGCATTTTATCGATGATGCAGCCTTCAGATCAATACCATTCTCTAAAAGATCAATCATGTCACTGATTGCCAGGAGCTAAAGGCACGATTAATATCGTGGTCTGTGATGTCACTGGTGTGGATTCAGTTATAAAGACCTAATTCCTTTATTGTGCAGCAAAAGATGGCTTCAAGCATTGGTGGTACATAAATACATTTACTGAACAACTACTTTACAAAATTTGAGGGGCGCTGAGTATGTATCCATATACTTTAAGTACTTTTAATCCTGAGTAATTTAAAGACAAATATACTCACTCAACTACATTTGTTTATCATAAGTAAGCATTAGTTACTGGTTCTTATGCAGATTATTGTTATACTAGAGTAACTGATATATTATTAGAAGTTAGGCTAAAACAACACTTTATTGATCGGGGGGAATATAAAGTAACTAAACATTAGCCCCACCTTTACCGTTCGATACATTAAAGAGATGCACACACTAGTGCATGACTAATAATAGCCATCGAGTGATATAAAACATTTACTGGGCGACACTTGTATTTCTACAGTATGGCATTGTTAGTAAGTACTTCCTCCACCACTGCTTCAAACCACTGTAGTCCCTTCTAAGACTCCACTTCCAGTCATGGATAATGCTATTGATTATGCATAAAGAAGACTATTAGATTGTAGTCTCCAGTGAATAAAACAAACAGTATTAATTGATTGATTGCAAAGGCGTAGTCACGTATCCTCTAAATCCAGCACAGAGCAGCTGAAGCTAGTATAAATAATCCAATATGTGGCCAGAACTTGACTGCCTGTGTATTGAGGCTGTGTGAACAGCTACAGCTACAGTGTCAAATAAAGACACTGTTAATGAAAAGCACAGTGCATTTAAGTTAATTAATTAATATACTGTGCTGATAGCTGTTAAGGTAGTATGTTTTTTGTTTTTTTTTTAAATAAAATATTCACATTTAAAGAAAAAATATGCACAAAGAGAAACTTTGAAACAGTCACAGTTTTGTAAAGTTTTTAACTTTTTGAGACAAGTAATTTTGCAATTTCACAAATTTGAAAGGTTATTTGCTGAAACCCATTCACATTAATGTAGACAAAGTAAAACATAACACAAAGTATATCATGACAATATAATAACTGAGGTTAAAGTGTCGCTAATTATATGATTTTGTGCAACAAATCTTAGCCAACACCCTTTCCTAGATAAGTATTTTTGCAAATATCTATCTATTGCAGACTGAAGTGAAACGTATCATTGTACAATAAACCTTTAAGTTTGAGGCACGTCATAATATCCTTGTTAATGCATTGTTGTTAAAAGATAATCTGATTTACTGTTAGGGCCACAAAATCACACTTTCACACATTATCCATGCTGACTGTAGTGCACTTCACTGTACTATTAAGCACCAATTTGCATAAGTTTTTTAATGCTAATGACCATTTATATTTCTCATAACAAGTGCCTACTTGTGCTAACAAGTTTTTTTTTAAGCTCACACACTTTCAAGCATTCAGTTTGTAATCATCTAACACTTTTATGAGTGAAACCATGTTTTTTTTTTATTATACAGAGTTGGAGTCATCAGATGGATTGCTGTTTGTTCCCAGGACACTCGATGCACCATCAGGTGTCATTTACAGTAAGTATCCTGCGTGTTTCGAGTAGCAGTGTATTAATGAGAACATTAACATAACATCTGTAGCAGCCTGAAGTGACTATCGGAGAAATCCAATCACAAAAATGTCATGAAAATCAGTGTAATTATGTGTAATAACCATTTGGTTTATTGACATTAGTATCTCTTAATAATGTGCCAATAAAACATATTTATTTGTTAAAACTTGTGTTTCCTGGCCTAGTTTGTCATCTGAATCGCACAACAACAGGACTGAGGCACACATCAGTTTATTACAGCTGACCTGCACACTGTTACAAAGCTTAAAAATGAACTCTACTGGCTTGGAACAGGAAATCTATGATTGGTTAAACATATCTCCTAAACTCAATCAGTTAACAAATCCAGGAGCGAGAGCCATGAATTAAAAAGTACTTCACCAAACAATGCATTTGCTGCAACAAAAACATCAGATTAAATGTCACCAAACAGCACTCGGTTCATGTCTGAGACATAAAATCACTTTAAAGATATGGCTCAAGCATTCAGTTTCTTCACATATCCAGATAACTAGGAAGTAAAATGTCCCTAACCCAAATCTAACTTTAAAGCATCAAATACTTTTCATGAAAGATTTGTTATAGTACAAAATAGTGGAGCTAAATCACAAAAGCATACTTGTGGTGAATGCAACTCGTGAGCCAAAAGAGCCTTTGTGCATGACTGTTGTTATAGAAACAATACAAAGAGCCCTGCTCAGTATTGTGAAAACGAGTTGAGGGGGAATAATTTGGTACTAATTGAGACAGCATTCTTTGAGTAAAAGCCTCATTCTGCCACAAGAGGGCAGCAAAACAAAGCACATGCCCATCAGTGGATTTTGGACTGTCTTCAATTAAGACATATAAATAACTGAATAATGGGTGGTCATAGTAGTTTAAAATACACACATTTCCCACACGGTTTTTACTAGCAATAAGCTTCAAGTTGTAGGTTTGTTTTCTAATGTGATCTTTGGCTGACATTACAGGAAGTTAGTAAAAGATACATCACCTTGTAAGGCAAACAGTGGTGAAAAACAAGGAATCCATTGAAAACAAAGTAAAGAAACACACACACACACAAAAACTCTACATTTAAAAAAAAAAAAGATTTAAGACTCCCATGTACAAATACAATATCATTATAAGTTGCATTGCCATTCACTGGCTGCCTGCAGGCACTGTAAAGACTGGGCAACAGTTTTAAACAGTCCACTTGTGGCACTGTGCATTTACATGGTCAACATTACACCATCAACACAGTTGGTCAGAGACATACAAGGACATACAAGATGACAAAATAGCAAACACACTCAACAGAACAAAAAAACGCTGCTGTTCAGGGGAGCTCATCAGCTCCATCGCCTCTCAGTCCAACGGTGATGTAAAAAACACTGAAACCTCAACTGAACAACAGGCTTTCATGAGCTGGTATATTTGCAGAGGAGAAAATATGTGTTTGTGTGCGCATTTACAAAAGGAAAATCTCTCTCTTTGTGCATTTGCATAGAAAAGCTCATGAGCAGGTGGTGACAAGTTAAAGATAACATCACTGACATCTGAACGTTCATGATCATCAGCGACCTAGAAAAGGAGGAAGGCAGTTTATAGTTTTTAAGGAAACAACTAAGGTTCTGATTTAATAAATTTTGAAAAAGAAAAATAGTGCAGAAGATTGCAGCTGTAATCACTGTGTAAACAGGTTAAGATATATTATGTGATCAAAGTAGGTGAAGTGTCAGCTGAATTTGAAGCACTGGAATGCTTTGAAGGGAAGCACTGAAAGGTGGTTAGGTGAAATTAAAGTGTTGCAACTGAAATTTAAGTTTACCAAGCAGTAAAAGTGGTTATCTCACAGCAGAAAGCAGCTGAATAATCATTTGCAGTGTTACAAAAGAAATAAGCAAACTGTAAATGATTAAAGCAGTAAATAAAGTTTAACTCAGGCACTAAAGACAGCTGAAGTGTGTAGATTGAAAGTGTTATGTGAGTCGTGACAGCAGCTGAATGTCAGTTAAAATAGTTCAATAGTCATTTGAGTAGAATCAGTTAAAGTGTCAGTCAGCAGTGCTGAAAGCAGCCTAAATGTCAGTTAAAAATAAGGGACAAATGTTTCAGCAGATGCATTTACTGCTAAAAGCAGCTGATGTATAAAAGGTTTAAAAGGGCTACTTTGCATGACAACAGTGAAAGAGTTGGGCTATGCGATCATCTCACAAACAGCTTAAGTTTCAGATGAATGTACTGCAGCCCTTAAATGCTCAGTTGGCCGAAGCACCCAGCACAATGTAGACCCATTAAAACTCTCGGGCTCTAAAAAGCATAAAACTTCTCATGTGACTTCAGAAAAGCCATGAAAGCTATGAAAAACTGAGCTAATGCCACCAAGTACAAATAGTAGTATCTTGGCAAACAAAAAAATGAGTATGAATGTGGTTAAAGAGGAACACGATATTTAAGTGAATGGTTCTGCTATGACAGACACAGCAGAACAGTTTCTGTGAGGAAAAAAACCTGAAAGAATGATGTTCAAAAATCTGAGAAGACTGTCGAAAAGATTGAATGGTGTGTCAATATAAAAGGATGCTGAAATACATGGTGGACAAAAAAGTGCTTGGAAAAATACAAGAATGCCACTGCAAGTCTCAAACGTGAGTACACCAGTAAAATGCTAGCACATGCCTACAATAATCTAGAAGGATAAGAGACACATTTTTCTCAAACTGCAGAAGCAATTAGGGCTTTTTGGCTTTGTAGAACAGATTATACACTGTCTCATAGGCGCAGGCTGGAATAATCTGGTTGCTCAGTATCTTGACTGTCTTGAGAAAATGTCATGCAGCATAATCACAACTTGGCCCAAAGTGCATACCAGTGAGTAATGTTTACCAGATACAGGTAAAAGCTTCCCAAGACATCAGGTGAAAAGTACTTCATGGACATGTGCTTCCATGAATCTCATCACAAAAAAAGAAAAATTAACTGAAGACTGGGTTTTGAGATCAACTGCATAGCTTAGTTCCGAGCAGTGTAATATGCAACAATCTGCAAAGTCCGTGCAGTTTTGTTGTTTATCTCTCAATAAGTTATGCTTGCATATGTGCTTATATCAAATTGTGCCAAGTGTTGTATGTAAGGATTATCTTCAGTTTTGATGCAATGTACCTTACATCAGAACAAGAACAGGGGATAAAGTATTTTGAAGAACACTAACATTTTGGCTTTTGAAGGTTCAACAAAGTTTTTTCTTCATCAACATCCCGACTACTGTAAGTTCTTACACAGGTTACTGTGCAGCCTGCGTTATGCTCCTGCTGAAATGAATGGGCAAGGTCCCGACTTCGAGCTGGAGTCCAAGGTCCAACATGTGCAGGGCTGTCATCATGTTGGTTTCTAGATCAAACTCTGGATTTAATTCCTACACAGCGCCGTTCTGCAGGCGGTCAGGGGTGAAGCAGCCATTGGTCTTACAGCTGCTTTCTGCTCTCTTGGCCTGGGACAATTTCTTCTTGGCCTTCCAGCGCTGAGCCAGCGGCTCCATGAACAGGGAGAGGGAGGAGAGTAGATAGCAGAGCCCAGCCAGGTAGAAGGAACAGTCATACGTCTGAGTGTAGTCGTACAAGAACCCTAGAAAACACAAACATCACAGGGAATCTGCCTATTTATTGGTGAATACAGTGATTATGTTTTCTTCTTTTGGCCTCAAATTAAAAAGCATATATTTAAAAAACAAAAAAAACAAAACGAAAGCTATCAGTTTCACTGTTTGATATATTGTCTTTGCGCTACTTTCAAATAAACTGAGGGTTTAAATGATTTGCAAATCATTGCATTCTGTTTCTATTTACAATCCTTACAGCAAGACAGCTCTTTTGGAAACAGGGTTATGAGTTCATAATAAACTAAAGTCCAAATGAAACTTTCTCTGTTCCTGTATTGTTATTGGTTTTCTTTACATGAGCCATGTTGACACTTCATTTCAAACAAGTGAATGTGAATGAGATGGACCAGAAAGGCAGGTTTGACTACACTACAGCTGCTGCAGAGACATTTGAATGTTGATAATTGTCTCTCCTGACTGCAGTACTTGAAAACGGGGACATTTTTTCATGCCCTGTAGCCTGAGGCAGGGCAGTGGTTTGCCAAACCTTAAACAGCAGGCATAGTAAATAGCCACATGCTATTTCCATACTACCCTAAAGGAGGGTCATTACTCAGATTTAAACTCCCGAAATCCATAAGCTCCTCTGTGGGGATTGCTCAACACAGTGGGTAGCAACCATGTCAGTGGGTTCAAGGCCTCTCACTTTAACGTGGGCCAAATGTTACCAATTACAGTTATTTTTCCTAGAAGTAGCTGACATATCCAAAGGCAAAATGTCTGGGGCGGTGTATGTGTACCCTGATTTAGCGTTCCATGAATTGAAGGAGACATCTGCTTAGAGTAACTTGCCAGTTCAGCTCACAGACAGATATTACTGGTAATTTTTAGCTGACCTGGAAAAGACATCTGCAACAATCTTACACAGCAAAAATCACTGTAACAAAAAACCGTTTACAAACCAGATTAAAAACAGCTAACACTTACAAAAGCAGCCTGCCATCAGTTAAATAAAATGATTTACACCCACCACAGACACAGCACTGGTATTCTAAGGGTTTGACATGACATGTAGGTAGTATGTAAGTTTGACACAGTTAACCTTTGTATACATTTTCCTCAAGTAAAACTGAAATTCAAGGACATCTTGAGGCGAGCACTAGCTATAGGTTGCTTTTCTCCTGTGTTTCAGTTTTCCCATTCTACAGTAAGTGCAAGCACACAGACAAGCTGACACACATTTAGAAAGCACTACAAGGAATTCAGGGCCCCAGGAAAATGTGCCACACCACCCCCCCCAAAAATATATGTGCATGGTAAGGCCTGTCAACCCTTAAACTCACCCCTCTCACTCATTCACTCCCTGTGAGAAGCTCCTATAGACCAGCACACACACACACACACACACACAAACAAAAGCAACGTCATCGCTGTCATCACATTTCATACAAATGCGGTACATATGGTTACTGTATGCGCTTGTTATTGTGTACATTTGGAAAAGTGGGTTAGCACATGTGGGAATGTTTTCCATGATGTGATTCACTCACCTGCCAAAGGAGGCCCTGTGAGACAACCCAGGCCGACAAAGAACATGGAGAAGCCCATGGAGTTATTGAGTTTCTCCGATCCCACGAGATCTACCTGCAGGGCAAAACAATGCTTAAGCTCTTTGACAAACTGCCATCTACTTTGCATTTTGCCCTGTAATTTGTATGCATTCTAGCATGCTACAAACTAGACACAACATATACAAATATTTAACATTACTACAATTTTACAACAACCATTTTAAGCACATAACTTCAAATAAAGCAGGAGGCTGGAAACATCTAGCCAGAAAACAATAACGCAGTTTAACATAATGGAAAAAAAATAAAAATAACTACTGCTCATAATGAGAAAGAACTATATGTTTTGAAAACTGATAGAGGGGTATTGTAAATATGTGTTCATATTAAGATGTTTAAAAAATGCTTGATTCTGAAAACCATTTCTTCAGTCCCTAATTTGCTTTCCATGTACAGCAAATCTGACCTATGTTCATAAAGACTCATAAGCCAGCATTATTATCTAATATACAGTCATGTGAAAAAGAAAGTTTTCACAGGACTCCTTACTGCTTTCATAGGAATTAAGAGGGTAAGAAACAGCCAGATGCTGCTAATCAGATGCACTTGATTAACTGATCATCAGCAAGTGTGACCACTTAAAGAAGCAGGAGTTTTGTCAATTTACTGGTCTGCAGCATTCAGGTGTGTGTTAACACAATGCTACAATCTTCCCAGGAGTGTCCCAGCAAATTCACACCGAGGTCAGACAGTGCAATGCTCAGAGAAACTGCAACAAACCTATGAGCTACATCTCAGACTTTACAGGCCTCAGTTAGCATGTTAAATGTTTAAGTTCATGACAGTGCAATTAGAAAAAGACTGAACAAGTACGATTTGTTTGGAAGGATTGCCAGAAGAAAGCCTCTTGTCTCCTAAAAAGAACATGGCACTTTTGCAAGACTTTTGCAACAATGGACAAACTAGACCAAAGTTGTGATGTTTGACTATAATGCACAGTGCCACGTTTGGCAAAAACCAAACACCTCATACCAACACCTCATGGCGGTGGAGGGGTGATAATTTGGGCTTGTTTTGCAGCCACAGGAGCTGGGCACCTTGCAGTCACTGAGTCAACCACGAACTCCTCTGTATACCAAAGTATTCTAGAGTAAAATGTGAGGTCATCTGTCCGATAGCTAAAGCTTGGTTGAAAATGGGTCGTTCAACAGGACAATGATCCCAAGCACAGCAGCAAATCTACAACAGAATGACTGAAAAAGAAGAGAATCAAGGTGTTGCAATGATCCAGTCAAAGTCCAGACCTCAACCCGACTGAAATGGTGTGGCAGGACCTTAAAAGAGCTGAACATAAAGGAATGCCCACAAACCTCAATGAACTGAAGATACGCTGTAAAGACGAGTGGGCCAAAATTCCTCCATAATGATGTGAGAGACTGATAAAGTCATACAAAAAACAATTACTTCAAGTTATTGCTACTAAAGGTGGTTCCACAAGCTACTGAATCTTAGAGTATACTTAGTTTTTCACAAGACTGTAACTATAGCAAAGGTATATTTCACTGCTTGTAAAACATCATTAATAAAAAAAAAAAACTTCAGCTGCATCAGAAAACAGTATAAAACAAAAATGTAGTAGT
>VVAS01077244.1:0-10164 GCA_015103295.1 Ptychochromis oligacanthus
CTAAACACTGATGCTAAGTTACCTCAAACTTAGATCAAATGTTTTGTTTTTTTTTAAATTGAAAAAGTACCAGGAAATTGATGACACTGGACTACTTTCCATCTCCCATTCTTTGTCACTATCTACACAGTCCCTGGTCTAAATAATCCCTTTTTTATTGGCACTGTACTATATGTTCAAGACAACATGCATACTATTCTGTGAGATGAGAAGGTACAAAATTTAACAGAAAACAATTTGCTGCTTGTAACATAACCAGACTTTCATCTTGTCTTTCCATAGATGTGATAAACCAAGGAGATGAACAGCAACACAGTTATGAAGGAATTCTTTTCTTGGCACAGCACTTTGAAACTTGGGGATGCATTCCTTCAAGTGACACAAAATGATGACGCAAGTTGGGATGGTCTGGATGCAGACTTTGCAGGCTGTTTTCCAACTTAAGATATGGACTGCATTTATTCTACTTTATCAACAATGCCACTGCTGCTACAAAAATGTACTATTACAGTATGGATGTAGGAGGAAATGCTTAGTATTTTATTTTATTATTTCACTGGATGCTTGCGTGCTGTGGAATATAAATATCTGGAAACTAGGAGAAGACAGACTGAGAACAAGTAAGTGGAAAAACATCTGCTTTACTTGAAATGAATGTTAGGTTAAATAACTGCCCTTGTGACATGATGTGAAGCTGTTTCCACTGTATGGACTGACCCCAGCTGGAATGAGAATATGCCCACGGATCCTCGTTCTTTAGTTGTTTCTTGAAATGACTGTGGATGCAGATTACATGCTGTGGTAACGGATACTGTGAAGATTTCTTTCTTTCTGGAAGGGTTACTTGAAAATGGCAAGTACTGGACTAAAGATTAGCTAAGGTTAAGTTTCGAATTCAAAGATTTTGGTCAATAAAAATTGACCAAAAAGTAAAATATTGCATTCGGATTGGACCTGTTGCCTAAGTTAACTCTTTAACTCTTCCCTGGAGGAAAAAAACTAATGTCTCTGTTGGTTTTTTTGTGCACCAACTTTATTTTTGTGTTTCTTTCACAAAATATATCATGACAAGACAGTAGTATAAGTATATTACTGAAGATGTATAAAGAGAAAACAAGTTACCAGACAGGCTGATTGCAGATCTGACCAGCAGGTTGCTGTAGAAATCCACAACCTCCAATTTCCACATTTTTAAAAAGTGGCTTTATTTTTTCCTTTGTGAATAGCAAAGCAACAGAGCAGTTTTTCATGAACAGTCTGTATAACACTATGCTTACTGTATGGAGTATTTTTTTTAATTTTTTTTTAAACTGATTTTTGTACACAGTGTTGAAGTTACAGTTTGCACTCCTCAGCTGTTTTCAGTCAGTCCACAGATTGACTGGAGAACTTTTGTTGTGGGAAAAACAACTACCAATTCTTTGACATTCCATTTAAGCTGAAGTTCTCACCAGCTGGAGGGAATTATTTTCGGCCTGTTGGCCAATAGTAACCCCAGCCACCAACATGTGCGTAAGTGATGTGCCAACAGTTGTTTTTCATTATAGACTTAGAGTAGACGTGGTTTGGCACTTGTTTACCTGAATGCATATCTTGTTGAGGATAGAGTCTTGGTGATACTCGTCAGCCCTGACCTAGTTTTATGAGGGCTCTCTAATGACGACTTTTTTTTCTTTTTTTTTTAAAATATTGCAATGTCATCACTTCTAAGGATTACATTGTTTGGTAGTTCATTAGGCCAGCTTCTTACAATACACATTCAGCCATTTTCTTAAGTAAGTTCGGTTAGGTCAAAACTGTTACTATAAGAGAAAGTCATGACAACAAGGAACATATTTTTTATATGTGTAAAAATTATGCCCTTCATATTATAGCAAATTAGTATAAACAAGGAATTTGTGCTAAGGAATTAGTAACTTGTATTCTCAAATTAGCAGATTTTACCCTTAACTTACATAAGAGAACACTCCTCTCTAGCTGACAGGAGAGTAACGACAACAACCTGTAACTTCAGTTCTGTAATTTTGACTTTATTTTAAAAAACAAAAAAAACATTTACATTATTTATTAATTTATTCAAATGTGCAAGTTACTAATTGTGTTATCTGCAAGGTTTTGTACAATATTGTCAGGAGTAGTCAGGGGAGAAGTTCAAAATTTGAGTGTAGAGCGTTTTTGTTTCTTTTTCCATGGAGGACTAACTACACAGGACAACAAAAAGGTTTTTGTGATCATCAGAAATTACAACACACTTTTCCAAATCAGTTTTTCACGCTGATTTCACATCTGTTTTCAGTTTTTCCAGTCACATCAACTTTTTGAGTTATCAGCAATGTTAACTTACAGTGTACTTGCATGTAGTAAGCATGCAAGTAGAGTGTAACGTAAGCACCAATCAAGTATATGTTTCAATATCATGAGTGCACACATCATGGCACAGATATACTGAACGGTGTCATTCAGCTACAACTGTTTCTTCAAAAACACTTACAGTATGATTTTCTTAGACTAATTATACCAAATATTATGCAACATATAATTACCTTCATCAAAAAAAATAGACGTGCTAGAGAAAAACTAAACACAGATTTGAAATCAGAATGAGAAGCACTACAAACCCCACATACATTTATCTCTGATGAAAATGACCTGTTCACCTATGCTATTAGCTATTTACTATGTACTAACAACTTTTTTGCTGAGCTTAACTAAAGAATCTTGGTAACCAAGGTGTATAGCCTAAATCTGTTCCAAAAACTGCTGTTTTTGTAAGCCTATTTTCTGTGCTTTCACACTAAACCTAGAGGTCTGAGTGTTTTGACTGAGACAGGGTGCTGGCTCAGTGCTAACATCTTTCCAGAAGGGTGTGCTACAAAGTGAGAATTTATGGGTTGGGGAGGTATTGTGAGTTTTCATTGTCAGGAATGTGGCTTGCTTTTTACCTGGCTAGATTACGATGGTAAATAATGCTGAATACATAATGTGGTCTGGAGTTTAAGTTTAAAATCTGCTGCAAGCACCACATTTTGACTGATTCTTGAAACGCTTTGTATAAATGTGATTATAGACCTTCTGCTGAAAGATTGCATTTTTGTTAAAACCTTACAATACTAATGGCACCAAATGAAGCCCTGCTGTAATATTACAACTGTGTGCATCATATTATTGCGTGAGTATGCATTCTGTGTGTATGCTTGGTCCTATTTACCTGTCAAGTCTGTTTTATACTACTATTGTGGTAGCTAATAGAAGACAGATTAGAAAATTGATCAGGCTGTTTGTAGGATATTTTTCATCAAGAATATTCAGCCAATAAAATTAATTTCTCTTCAATCTGATAAACTAATGTGATGTTCATCAGCCAATTGGACAGTGTCAGTTCTGAACCCATTTATTAATTTTTAATGTTTAAATTTGTCAAGATTTAAGTTTCAGCGCTCTATTGTGCTTCTGTCATATTACAAAAATACAGCAGCACTGCAAATGTACCGAATGTGAGTGATCAAATAAATAACCCCCGTCGTGGTACCCGTTATCTATGTCAAACTTGCTTTGTAGTACACCCCTCAGTTCGCTGGTAATAGTTTATTTGTATTTTTGATCTTTTTGTGACTTTGTGCAGCCACAAAATTTTTACTATATTTTCAAATGATTATATTTATTGACACTGTAAAGGTTTTACATAATAAGTTTTTAGTTTAACTGTTAAAACATATTTATTTTGCAAATAAAATATTTTTTGTATTAAAATCAACAATTTTGACAGTTTCTTTCCACTGTAAATGCAATGGTTTTAACTGATAACAATATGCTGCATGACTAAATTTAAAATAAAAGGCAATCTCCTCTACTACAGTACTGTGCAAAAGCCAGACTTGTAATTTTTAAAGCAGGCTTGAGCAATTGTTCTCCAAGCTTTCTGAAGGTCTTTCAAGGGTCGTCTTTGGACATTAGTTGCTTTTTCACTAATTTTCAGTTCAGTCCTTGTACTTGACCATTTTCAGAGGAATGTTTTGTTTGTTTGTTTTTTGTTTGCTAAGCCACTTAACACTGACCTATCAATCATAAAAAAGGCACCTAACTAAAGGGATGAACCAGTGTTGTCTAGACATAACAGACACATAACAGACAACCAATTTTAAATCCTATCTTTAGGCACTTTGCTAGTAGCAGCCTGTTGCTGAAATGCATCATTTGTTCCCATTTCTTTAGTTGAAATTATGAAAAATGAAAAAGATAACATAAAAATGAAAAGGATAACACAGTTTGACAGGCATAAAATAGTATTTTTGCACTAACAAGGTGATTCCCAAAGAGCTTTTAGCCGAAAACTTGGCTTATCTCAGCATGGTGTGCAGTGTGTTCTTAAAAAAAATTAGAGGAAACTGCACAAGTGGAGGTCAAAAGAAGTGGGAAGACTAAAAAACCATCTACAGCAGATGACCAGTATCTGAAAGTCGTGTCCTTAAGAAACAGGAACAAATCCAGCAAAGACCTGACACAGAGATGCATCTGGCCCTTCAGTTGATCCACCGACTGTTCACCAAAGCCTCATCAGAAATGGTCTCAAAAGAAGGGTGGCTGTCATGAAGCCATTCTTAAGGAAAGGAATCAGGGAGAAAAGGCTGAGGTATGCCAAATCAGACCAAGAACTGGACTAAAACCCAGTGGCAACAGTTCTTATGGAGTTATGATTCCATATTTGAAATTTTTGCTTCAAATCGTATTAAGGTCAGGCGAGTGGTACAACAGACATGGTAAATGGACTGGTTCTTATATAGCGCTTTTTCAGCTCTGTTTTGAGCCCTCAAAGCGCTTTTTTGATCTACCACAAGTCTCATTCACCCATTCACACACATTCTTACAGGCACTTTTTTCTACACATAGGTGCTTTCTATCCAACATTCACACACATTCACACTCCAATGAACACATCGGGAGCAACTCGGGGTTCAGTATCTTGCCCAAGGATACTTTGGCATGCAGACCGCAGCAGACTAGAACAGCCAGGAATCGAACCACCAACCTTCCGATTAGTAGATGACCTGCTCTAACTCCTGAGCCACAGCTACCCCATGGTTTGGGGCTGCATTTCAGCCAGTGGTGATCTTGTCAAAATTGATGGAATTATGAACCCAGAAAAGTACAGTCAGACCGTAATCCACCATGCAGTACCATCTGGAAAGCATCTGATTTGCAATGGCTTCATGCTGAAAAATGAAGCCATTGCAAACACACTGCCAATGCAGTAAAAGCATACCTAGATAGAAAAACGCACAATGGAACACTCATGGACTGGCCTCCTCAGACCTCAACATTATTGAAGCAGTGTGGGATCATCTTGGCAGAGAACGGAACAAAAGGCAGCCAACATCCAAAGAAGAGCTTTGGAATGTCCTTCAAGAAGCCTGGAGAACTATTCCTGAAGACCATTTAAAAAATTTGCAAGAAAACTTGCCTACAAGAGCTCAGACTGTGTGGAAGAATAAAGGTGGTCATACCAAATATTGACTTTCAAGCTTGTTAGAATTATACAAACTCTATTTTTGCCTTATATACTGTATTTTCCATCAATGTTTGCACATGTTGCTGCAGCTATTTCCCATTTTCCTTTCCAAACATAAAGAAATGAGGGGTGGTTCAAGACTTTTGCATAGTACTGTACATGTGGTGGTTCTAGATGAACACCCAAGCTGACCAAAATCAGTAGGATTCATCTTCTGGGAAAGATGTCTCAAAAATATTCAGTTTTGTTCCTAACCGTAATGTATACACCGAGAGATCTTGCTGGTGATGAAACAAATCAAATCGCATTAACGGTTGGTAACTCCCTTATAATTCATCATTAACAGCTATATCTATCTGTTGCTGTCATTCATGTGAACCAGCTCAAAACTATTGCTATCCTCATCATCTTTAAAATGGTTTATTAGACTGTATCTAATGGTGAAGATCTTTCACTCATTAAAGTGGTGGACCAACTGTCTAAAATTGCCATCTATGCCATGGCTAATGTATATTCAGCCCTCTTGATTGGGGCACAGCATCAAAAAAATACCTCCTTTTTTTCTTGGAACCTAGTTTTACCATGAGTTTACTATTGTTGTGAATGGTTGCTATATAAATAGTTGAACTGAATTAAGTAATAATAATAATAAGAAGAAATGCTTTATACATTTATCATTTATTTCCCTTTTTTATTCCTACAGTTTAATAGTAATGATGATGATGATGATAATGATATAACAAATAAAATATTTCCAAATCAAAGTAAAACAGAATTTTAAATGTTAAAATTAAAGAGCAGATAACTCTCTGGCAGACAGATGTGTTATGAAGAGTTACTGCATGAAAAATTTCCTGTATCTGTCATTGAGCTTGTGAGCTGGATCAGTTAGAGAAAGTGCTCCGCTGTCTGTCCAGTAAGTGGTGCAGAGGGTAGTAGGGATTATCTATGACAGATAACAGTTTTTTCAGTGACCTCCTCTCCACCACAGCTTCAGATATGTCCAGTTTGCAGCCAATTGCAGAGCCAACGTTCCTAATCAGTTGATTGAGTCTGTTTGTGTCCCCAGCTCCAGATCAGCAAAGTACACTGTGCTTGCCACAACTGACTAATAGAAAATCTTACATCTCCAACATTTTGTTGTACATTTTGAGGGATCTCAGCTTTCTTAATAAATAGAGCCTGCTCATTCCCTTCTTCTATACCTTTAATGTGACCCATAACCTATACAATTCAATTGAAAAACAATCAATCTGTTAGGGGAAAAATATGAAAAAAAAAATGTATAATAAGCTGGTTGCATTAGTGTGTACACCCTTAAACTAATACTTTGTTAAAGCACCTTTTGATTTAATTGCAGCATTCAGTGTTCTTGGGTAGGAGTCTATCAGCATGGCACATCTTGACTTAGCAATATTTGCCCACTCTTCCTTGCAAAAGCGCTTCAAATCTGTCAGATTGGGAAGGCTTCTCTTGTGCACAGGTCACCCCACAGATTTTCTATTGGATTTATATCTGGGCTCTGACTGGGCCATTCCAAAACTTTAATTTTCTTCTGGTGAAGGCACACTTTTGTTGCACTCATTTGGATATATGCTTGGGGTCATTGTCATGTTGAAAGGTGAAATTCCTCTTCATCTTCAGCTTTCTAGCAGACGCCCGAAGGTTTTGGGCCAAAAGTGAATGGTATCTGAACTACTCATAATTCCCTCCACCTTTATTAAAGCCCCAGTTCCAGCTGAAGAAAAGCAACCCCAAAGCATGATACTGCCAGCACCATGCTTCACCGGGGGTATGGTGATCTTTTGGTGGTGCAAAGTGTTGTTTTTGCACCAAATGTGCCTTTTGGAATTGGGGCCAAAAAGGTCAACCTTGGTCTCATCAAACCATAACACATTTTCTCATGTTCTCATGTTTTTAGGAGACTTGATGTATTTTTTTGCAAATTGTAGCCGGGCTTGGATGTTTTTCTTTGTCAGAAAAGGCTTCCGTCTTACAACCTTATCCCGTAGCCCAGACATATGAAGAATACAGGAGATTGTTGTCACATGTAGTACACAACCAGTACTTACCAGAAATTCCTGCAGCTCCTTCATTGTTGCTGTAGGTTTCTTGGGAGCCTCCTTGACCAGATTTTGTCTTGTCTTTTTCATCAATTTTGGAATGTCATTGTTGTCCTATATTTTCTCTATTTTTTTGATGACTGTCTTCACTATGTTCCATGGTATATCCAATGCTGTGGAAATTTTTTATACCCTTCTCCTGACTGATCCCTTTCGACAATGAGATCCCTTTGATGCTTTGATGCTTTGTAAGCTAACCATGGCTTTTGCTGTAGCAGGCAACTGAGTAAATCTCAGGAAAATCCTCCTAGGACAGCTGAACTTTATTTGGGGTTAATCAGATTCTCTTTAATTGATAGCAGGTGTGTAACCAAGAATAGTGAATGCTGCAATTAAATCAAAAGGTGCTTCAACAAAGTATTAGTTTATTGTTATGCAACCAGCTTATTGCATGTTTTTTATTTTTCATATTTTTCCTCTAACAGATTTGTTTGTTTTTCAACTTAATTGTATAAGTTATGGGGCACATTAAAGTTCATCATAAAAACTTGCCATTTTAACAGGGACGTGTACACTTTTTTTATATCCACTGTATTTGTACTCTTCCACCACATCAAGAGACTGTCCATACATGGGCTGTGCAGCCGTCCTCTCCCGTCTGAAGCTGAAGCAGATGATTCCTCCCAGACCATTATACCTGCGCACACCTGCGTAATAGAAAAAAAAATTATATAAAAATTAATTTTAAGTTGTTTTTCCAGTTTTATTCATAGATGTTCTGTTATATTAACTCTTGTATTGACTTGAGGTGTATAGACTTGTTGACTTTGTTACAAATGAAGGACAACTGCCTTGAGAATGTGAGATTTCCTCACTGAACACCTGAGACAGTGTTTTTTATACCCTTTTTCCACCTCTGAGGTGGTGAAAAAGGTTAAGAGATATGTCATACACAAGTATTGAACCCCTACAACATCGGAGATTTGAAGATTAAGCAAGGTTCACTAAGCATGTTGAGTTCTTATGCTGCTAAATACTCTAAATATTTCTAATATTTCATTGTACCACCTTTAGCTTTGATGACAGCACACATTCAACATGACATTGCTTCATTAAGCTAATGCAATATCACAACATTTATTTCTATCTAGAGTTGCATATGATTTTCAACACGATCTTGTATTGATGATGGGAGAGTTGCACCGCTGCATAAAGTCCTCTCCAGCACATCCTAAAGATTCTCAGTGGAATTAAGGTCTGGACTCTGCTGGGGGCCAATCCATGTGTGAAAATGATCTCATACTACCTGAACCACTCTTAGGCATCCTGGCATCCTGGCATAGTCATCTTGGAATATGCCATCAGGGAAGAAAAATTCCATTGATAGAAAACCTGGTGATTTAGTATATTCAGGCATTCAGCTGACTTTTTTGGGCACATAATTTTGCTGAACCTACACCTAACCAACAGAAGCAACCCCAGAACATAACACTGCCCCTACAGGCTTGTATAGTAAGCAATAGGCATGATGGGTGCGGAACTTCTTCCACCACTCTTCTTACCCTAATGTACCCAACACTCTGGAACAGGGTAAATCTAGACTCATCAGATCACATGACCCTTTTCCATTGCTCCAGAGCCCAATCTTTATGCTCCATAGCAAACTAAAGGCCTTTTTTTGGGATTATGCTCACTGATAAGTGGTTTTCTTAAGGCTACATAGCTGTTTAGTCCCAGTCCCATGAGTTCTCTTCAAATTGTGCATATGGAAATGCTCTTACTTTCACTGTTATACAGCCATTAATTCAACTGTTGCTGTTTTACAATATTATTTTACCAAACCTTTAAGTGATCTCTGATCACAATGATTCAAGATTTTTTTTCTGATCACATTTCTTCCTGGAAGATGATGGTTCATCACTATCCTTCCAGGTTTTAATAATCATTCTAAAAACGTTCTTAACCCAGTTTTAGAATTTCAGGCTTTCAGCTTAGTTTTTCTTTGGTTGATCCAGGCCAATAATTTGACCCCTCTGAAACAGAGTTAAATCTTTTCGACGACCACGGGATATGTCTTCCTGCACAGTTGTTTAAGAAATGAGAAGCTACTCATTGCATAATTTAGGGCTAAATAACCCAACTGAAACATACACTACTACATACACTACACTACATACATTAATCCCTACCAGCCTGGGTAAGCACTTTTGCAATAGGAGGTGTGTGATCGTATGTGTTTGTTTGTGCGTGTGTGTGTGTGTGTGTGTGTTCTTCATCTTGTTTGTTTCGTTTTGTTTTATCTTAATAATAAGATTTCACACATGAGAAACCCCAAGCTTGATAAAGTATTCTTAAGAAAAACCTGAAATAGTATGACAGACTCAGAGAATAGGAAGCTGTAGTCAGAGGGTTAGCAATGCCCTGACAATGCCTTTTTCCAGTCATACTAGTATGAGTATGTGTCTCTAAGTTTTAATGTCTACCAGTATAAGTGAACACTTTCGCAATAGGTGTGTGTGTGTGTGTGTGTGTGTGTGTGTGTGTGTGTGTGTGTGTGTGTGTGTGTGTGTGTGTGTGTTTGTGTTATTATTTGTG